>VZTB01017790.1:755286-834164 GCA_013397245.1 Thryothorus ludovicianus | reverse complement strand
CCCCCCCCGCCGCCTCCAAGCGCCGATCCCTCCCCTCAGAGCGGCGGAGCGCAGCGGGCAGGAGCGGCCGATTCGGTTATTTGTTTATTTGGTCCCGCGCACATGAGGGCGATTATTTGCAGTATTTTTTGGTGTCCAGCTTCTTGTACTCGGGGTTGTAGGGCGCCTTGGCGAAGCACTTGGCCGCGGCGCGATCGCAGTTGCAGATGAACATGGCGCACTCCTTGTTCTTGCCTGGAGGAGAGAGAGGAGCGGTCAGAGCCCGCGGCTCCTTCGCCAGGCGCTGCAGTGGCTCGGGCTGGCATTTCTGCTGTCACGGTGTACCCGTGTCACTGCTGCCATCGTTTTGGGGGTACACAGGCTTCTGCCTCTAACTCACTGCCTGTAAAGCTGTGTGTTCCAGCCAAGCCCTCTCCTTGCCCCTTGCTCCCTTCCCTGCAGCCCTATTTCCCAGGCTCTCTGCGCTTTACCTCAGTTCCATAGCCCTGTAAAGACTCCACTATTCATTAGAGGTGTCCAGCAACTGTATAACAATGCCAAGTTAACATGCTGATCTCTTGGAGACTGCTATTAGAAGGCCTCCCAGAAATCCTCTGAAGACTATAGACAGGCTTCTCTATATCCTGCTGTACCATGTATCTTCATAAATTTTAAATTGTGGGCTATATAGAGAATACTCATTCCAGTGCCTGTGTGTGGGGTGCCATCTTTCTAACAACTAGGTCTCCTGGCAAGAACTTGCATTGTGCCTTCCTGCTGCAGTGGTGTGAGTGTAACACAGCCCTGCTCCTTCCTCAGAGAGGCTGGAGAACATCTGGAGTGAAGTGGAAATGGACATACTGCTACATGTGATCTCCCCATCAGAGCAGCTGAAGCGGTAAAATTTAGTGTAGGGGTTGTCCAGGATGAATCTGCAGGATTCCATTTTCATTGCCTGTGCGTAGCAGTTATCATGTACTTGGCAGCACCTGGGAAACAAGGAGAAAAAGGTTAGGAAATACCAGAATCGCAGGCTCAACTGACCTGTAAGACACACAAATACACTAGATTTGCTTTGACAAGACTCTTGACAATACAGAAAAGATACCCCGTGATAAGACGACTGACACAAAGGGCCTCAAAGAGATACAGTTGTGCCAGCTCATGGTCCAAGAGGTGTCTGGTATGTATGTACTTATGGGAGCATCTTCACAGTCATCTATTTGGCACAGGGAAAGCAAAAGCCTCTGTTTACCCTACACTCCCCCTCAGTGCCTGGTAGCTGACAAGCTCTCAGCCAACACAATCCAAGACTTGGCTGCCAGACTTGTGTATCTCTAAATTGCCCTTGCCATTTCCCAGCATTTTGCAGCCCAGCCTTGTACATGTTGATGGTCAAGCACCAGGCAGAGTGTGCCGAGCTGCCTCCAGGCTGCTAGCCCAGCACTGATGCAAAAGAAATGCTGGAATGAGCATACTGTGCTGCCACAGAAGAGCTACTGTAATTATATTTTATCTTAGTAATAAGACAGCAAGGTGTGATAACACACAACGTTTTTCCCCTGAATCCATCTGTGAAAGGAAGCTTCGTTCACAGCAGCCAGAGAGTTTTGTAAACGTTCGTAGGCAGGGCCAGCTGAGATGAAGCTGAAGCAGGAAAGCACAAGCAAGGAAAGAGCAAAACTCAGAATCTTACAAACCTGTCGAGCTCATCCACTGGAGTGCCGCTGCCCCCCAAGCCGCAGTAGCAGCCGTAGTCAGAGAAGTCCAGCAGAGGGTGGCTCTTGGGCAGGGTGCACTTGATCATGTTGCGGAACAGCCACACGGCGCGGGGCGAGAAATCGGCGCTGGCTGAGCCCACTGGGGAGAGACACAGCGTGGTTAGAGCCAGCCTCAGGGTTACCAGGGCGAGCACCAGGGCACCTACACACCTGACAGCACGAAAAGCAGCACCAGGAGCTTCATTGTCGCAGCACTTGACACAGAGACTGGTTCTAAGGGAAATGAGTCTTTATAAAACAGGCTCACCTTGACATGGCTCTGAGATAAACCAGCCAGTATTTATGTTACTAAATGCAGACTTCTTCCATCGGGGGCTGTGGGTGGCAGGTTGTGGCGTGACCAGTTGAAGGCCAATTGAGTTAAATCCATGAAAGCCGGAAAGGCAAATATTTGCTCTTTAGATTTTTGCTATTAAATTCTTGTAGTTGTCTATTAGAAATCAGCCTGGAAAATCTGGATATTTTTAGGGGCTCTCTACTGAAAAATAATAGCAGTGTGGTAGTTAAGTTGGAAGTTTCTGGCATGCTAATAAACCATCTCCCACTAATACTTGCGTCCTCTTTTTGTGGTATCCCACTTATCATTAATCCTGTATCTCTCCATGGGTTCTCCTGCAATAATTCAGAGAATAAGGTTCAGGTTGTCCACTCACATCAAATGACCATTTTGCATGTGCTCAACTGAAGAAAAATCAAGCTGTTCTTTACTAAAACTACAGAGGAGAAGGAGGCACTACTAGACAAGAAACAGGAGCCAAGTGACCTGGAACATCTGTATTTGGCTTAAACAAGCAATATCTGATTTTATGTTGCCTTAAGCAAGCTACACTGGAAATGAACCAGGCTTAGAAATCTCAACATATACAGCAGACTTCAGTGACTTAAAGCAGATGTCACTTTCTCCAACACCAATGCAGAATCCAGTTAAGAACCTTTGCTCCTCTATGCCAAGGGATGAGGAGATCCTTGGGAACCATGAAAGAAGTTCAAAAAATGGGTAAGAAAAATCTTCCTGGAATCAGTCAGGGGTAAGTAAAAACACTGCACTCATATTTAGATCCCAGAAGCTCTGGCATTTTCAGGGCAACAGGTTGGTATTTTTACATACTCAAGATATGGTTCCTAGACATGGTTGTCAAGTCTGCATGGATTTCCAAAACACCAAACAAACCCTCAGCTTTTAAGAGCAGAGGAGGATGCAAAGGCCACCTTTCTTCAATAGCCCAATACACCAGAGTGCTCATGCAGGAAACTTTGGGCTCAGCACCCACCAGCAGGTTCCAGAAGGGGTGATGAGGGCACTTTCCTCCTCACAGGGTGTGAAAGTACACCAGGGTACCCACAGCACCCACTGGATGTTGATACATCCATAGGACATCTAGGTAAAGCTAGACATGGTGCTGAACAACCAGATACATTCCAACTTTTGATCTCTTCAAGCACTCCCATTCTGGGGCTGCCCACTCATGGGTTACCTAAAGCCAAAGAGATGCTGAGTTGCAGATTTCAGATTCTCAGTGTTCTAACTAAGTATTGAACAAACATTAAAGGCTGATGTAAAGGATAGTCTGTACCACAGTTAGTGCAGAAAAAATAATTTTGTCTTTTGCCCACAGATCAATCTGCTGACTTTCCCTTCAATATCCACCCAAGAGTTCTCTGTCTTCTCTGCTTTTACCATTAAAAAAAAAAAAGTTTTCTTACCTATGAAACTTAGGAGTCTGGTTCCTTTTTCCTCTGTTCTCAGAATCTGACGTACTATTGATGTTTCCTAGAAAATTTCCAATCAACTGGTCTTTTTTAAATCATAAATCAACAGTTCCCTACATTTTTATTTCAACAAAAGGATCACCAAGTGTGGGAAAACAAGCACATGAGTATTACAAGAGTGCCTCATGAGAAAAATTCCAGCAGGGTAAAGATTTTTCCACCAATGCTATTTTTTGTTTCCCCCAACCTCTCCTGAATACAAAGCCACTGGTCCTTGGTACACTTGTGAGCACATTTCACCCTGTAACCGGTTCAAATGTACAGGCTTAAGCCTTAAACTATTTTAAAGACTTTTTTTATAAGCCTCATTGCAGAGTTCCCTACTATTCCACACTGTTAAAATTCTCCTTTTGTCTGTTAAGGACTTCCCATCTCCACATTTTACTTCCTTACATCTAGCTTCCTTAGTCCACCACAGGGTATGAGCGAAACCTGTAAGCACCACATTATCTCCTTTTCTGAACCTACAAATACTTAGAAAAAGCCTCTGTAATGTACAGAAGAGACACAATCTCTACTAAAACCAAATCTGCCTCACATTATAAACTGGGCCACTGCCGAGGGGTGGGAGCAGAACAGCGAGTCAGAGACCTGCCTGGGGCTTTTATCCTTAAGGCAGGATGCAACTCCTGCCAGATCCTGAAATCTCCCCTGCTGGAAAACCTCGCACCCCCAAATAATGACAGAGCAGAACAGTTTTCAAATAATTTATTAGGAATTTAAAACTGAAATCTGGAAAAAGGGTTACAGGTGTGGAGAGAACAAACACTGGAGTGTAATAACTTACTGGCTTAAAAACACAGCTTTATTTCTTTTAAAAAAAATGCCCACCCTGAAACCAGAGCCCCAGCCTCCAGGCAGTGGCCAGAGAGTGACTCACAGCCCAGCAGCAGCACAGCTGGCCCGGGATGTCTGGAGGGGGCACGGAAGCAGCTCAGCGCATACACCAAGAGGGAGGAAAGCGCTGTCCGCAGACCCAAATTTGAAGTATATAGAATAAAAATAAACCCAATAAAATGCAGCTCTTCTTTAATTAGGAAATATTTAAAAAAACAGACATACAGACTCTTGTCTCAGTAACAAAAATTATTGCTTTGTGTTTTCAGTACTGATCTGTTAAGTACCTTCTTACCTAAACAGAACTCTCCAAACGCATCGCCCAGGTCAGGACAAGTTCCAGCAGATGGGGGAGAGACAGAAGAGAAAAAGGGCCCTGTGGGCACTGTGGCCCTCCCAGTCCTTTTCTAAATGCCCATCTCCTTTACAGGGGCTCAGTTTGGGGGAAGAGAGGGAATGATTTTTAAAACTTAAGATGAAGCTGTTATTTCCCTGGGAAAAGAGTTTGGCTGCATCTTAATAAAAGGCTTAATCACCCCCCTTAACAAGGTCTTTGGTTCACTGAAATCCAGACCCAAACCTGCCCCGTGTATTCCTGCTGGAGGCCTCCCCTGGCAGAGTGCTGGTTAGCAAGGGCCTGGACCATACCAGGGGAAGTCCCAGCAGGTTCTGGAGAAGGGACCAGATCACCCCGCACAGGACAACGGACAAATTCCTACAGTCTTCAGAACACAGAGTAAAGCAAACGGGAAGCTGCAATTCTATAATTCATATAATCCCTGAGAAGCCCTTAACCCGCCCCCAAATCACCACCCTAATGCTTTTCTCCCCTGTTAATGAATCCCCATCCCAGAGCCCTGCCCTTCAGAGAACGACTACCCAAATCTCCCCCTGGCTGACACCCCTTCCGATACCCTCGCCTCCGGAGGAGGATCCCCTTTCCCAGGAAATCTTGACGCAAGCGATAAAGTTTGGAGAGTGAATTCCTTTCAAAGTAACCAAGACAAGCAACGGCGGCAAAGCCCTTTCCCTAAGCCAGCCCAGAGCCGGCGCTACGGAGTCCAGGGATGGAGTCTGTACATCAAGCAATTGGAAGCAGCTTTAACCCGCTCAGCAGAACAGCCGATGGCTGGTACAATTCACCCCCCCCGCCCCCCTTTCATCTCATCTCATCAGAGGTCTTAAAATCTTACAGTAAAAGGTGTACAAAAAAAGAACAAAGTCCTGTCAGGATTCTGCTGGAGAGTATTGCTCACGCTGCGGCACCAAGTCCAGGACCTGGAGCTGCTCCTTGGAGCCAGGCTGCAGGCAGCAGCCAGGTTCAGCTCACGATATTTACATATTATACAGGAGGAAAAAGAAAACCCCACGTAAAACTAAACCTAGGAAAAAAAAAAAAATCTTTCAGCTGTAAGGATAGTGTTTTTCACTTAGCAAAATATACATTTGTTTTGTTCCATAGCGTTGTCCAACGTTTCGGATCCTTGGAGTTTCACACTTTTCAAAGCCTCACATTTACAAAACAGAAACAATTAAAAACAGTTTCTTTAAAAAAAATAGAAATACAGCAGTTCCTCTCAGCCTTTGCTCTCTCTGTCTCTTTCTTTCCTTCAGAACTGCATTCTTGTTACATACCGTGCTTTAAAAACACTGACGACAACAACAACAGAGTTGAAAATATTCAAAACAGTTTCAAAGCCAAATAAAAATACTCCTCAATGAAAACTACCTAACACAATCACAAAGCCAATTCATAAAATATGTCTACTAGCTCGGGAAAGAGCAAACAACAAAAAGAAGGGGCAGCCCCCAAAAAAGATAAAAAAATAAAATAAAAAAATAAAACTAACAGCTAATAAAATAAATAAAAGAAGAATCAGTGGGCTGGGGGCAGGGAGGGGGAAGCGTAAACCGTCGGTGGTTAGTAGGAAAGCGAAATGATCTCCTCGGGTTCAGTCCAGTGTGGTCTGGTCAAAGGGAGAGATCGGGCAGGGCGGCAGGAGCCTGGCAGCCAGCCGGCAGTGTGCAGTTTGATTCAAGAGAAAGGTAACCTTGGCTCATCCCCCGAGGCTCACCAGATCCTCCAGCCACTCGCTGTCCTCGGTCAGGTCACTGGGGAATCTGTGGGACACAGCAGGGGAGGGAAGGGACAGGATCTAGAACAACCACAGCTTTCCTCCTGGGCTTTTCTTCTGGTGTGATCTGACAGAAACAATACTCAAACTTTGCTCCAACACAGCCCTGCAATGCACATCACTGGCACAGGGCCAGGGCATGGCAGAGATGTTTCAGTCTTCAATGGCAAAGTGCAGGCCTGGGGAACAAGGTCCCACACACCACGTGGCCTGGCCTCTGCAAGAGTCCAGCCATTCCCTCAGCACTCAGCTCAGCCCAGCCCTGCCAGGCTGCTGTGGGCTCCTGTCTGTGGACACCATTCCCTCCAGATTTTGCCCTCCTTTTTGAAAAGCTGGTTCTTGACTTTTTTAATTTTAAATTTTAAGCCAGCTAACTTCAGTCACATTTGCAAAGCACACAAAGTCTATCCACCAGTTCCCTCTCAGCCTATCACAGGACCAAATCCAGAACTGAACAGATTTTTCTTCTGCCCTTTTCTCTGGAAGGAGATGAGAAATCTCACTTCCCAGAGACTGGTCTCAGCAGCAGTGAGAACAACCAGCTGCCTTGTAGAGGCTTCCCCAACCACACGGAAGAACCAAGCTTGTCTCTCAGGATCACCTCTGGGTTGTGACTCTGGCCAATCCTACAGATGTTTGCTCTCTTTGTCAGCACTTCACTTTCTTCCTCTTTGTGCCAGGCACTAAGACACTCTCCACTCCCAGCTTGGGGAGTGAGTAGGAACCCAACCTTCTAAGCCCCTAGTGCAGGAGAGAGCCCTAGACTGGCCACAGGCTTGACAAGGCTATGAAGCCTCACAGCAACATCCACAGCTTCAGCTGAGAGCCTGAGCACAGGGACCAGCTCAGAACCTCCCTCCTCTTTCTCATTACCTGCTCCTTTTCAAAGCTCTCTTACCTCCTGCCTCCTTGGTCCCCAGCTTCAGTGATACCCATTGGTAAAAGCTGTTGCAATCAAGGGACCCTGTGAAGAAAGAATTAA
Source organism: Thryothorus ludovicianus (assembly GCA_013397245.1). Classification (NCBI taxonomy): domain Eukaryota; kingdom Metazoa; phylum Chordata; class Aves; order Passeriformes; family Certhiidae; genus Thryothorus; species Thryothorus ludovicianus. The sequence goes on along the minus strand of VZTB01017790.1, from coordinate 826,680 downwards.
AATCCCATTCTTAAACAAAAGAACAGTGAAGAATAATTACCAACACAACATATTCAGTCATGGCCCAGATGACAGAGTAACTGTTTTCAGTTGGAGGTGCCAGGTCTAAAGATCACATCATCCTGCAGGATGCTGTGTCAGGGCTCTTGGAAAGCCCGAGCTAGACAGGGAAAGGACTGAAGATCAGGACCTTGAGCAGTGATCAGGGAGAGCCAGCAGAAACCAAGGATGTGGGCTCCAAGTGAGCTGCTGCACTCTGCACCATCCACCTTGGTCCGGGGCTCAGCAGTGGCACAGCCAATGCTGCAGTGGGTGACATTTCATAACCAGAAAACAGACTGTGGGCTGAGGGCACTGCCCATTGCTGCTCACCTCCCTCACCACATGGAGACACAGCCCACTCTCCACATCCCTCCCTCCGAAGGGGCCTCAGGGAGCACTCACCCCTAGGCTGTGTCCAAAGCCGGTGCTTGGGGCTGGGCTGGCAGCGCTGATGTAACTGCTGACCCCTGAGTCCTGGTTGGCGGCTCCATAAAGCTCTGCCATGGGCCCGGGACTGGTGGTGCCCAGAAAGCCACCGGTGCGACTGGGGGTGGAACCTACAGCGGGCAGCAGAACTACAGAGTGAAGATCCCAAAAATGCAACCCCGTCCCACCCCCCTCCCGCAGCCCCTTGGCAAACCTCGTGACAGGACCCCGTGCTGGGGAGGGAAGTGGAGTTACCTGTCCCTCGCACCACGGCCGCCGCAGCCGCTGCTGCTGCCATCGGTCCATACGCAGTGAGGGGGATTGCTGGAAAAGAAGGAACAGGCATCTCAGGAGCACTGTGGCTACATGGGGCACTCCTCAAAGGAAGCCTTCATTTCCTACTGCAATACTGGGCTCGCACATACATATTGGCTTAGTGCACCACAGAGGACATTAAAGGATGACAACAGGGAAGTGCATAGCCCTGAATTTATCAGTGTTCCTTTGCACAGCCAATGTCCATGGGAATGCACAAGCCATGCCAAGCCCACACTCCAGAGCAGCCAAAGGCATGGTGTGGAAGAGCTGAACAAGAAGTAGGCAATTTCAGATGTATTCTGTCACTACTAAGCTTGCACGATGCAGTTAATCTGAAGCTACAGATCCAGATTTTGGCAGTAAATGTGGAGAATCGCAACAGCTCAGGGACAGCAGCTGAAGCTTAACATCCTGAGGCTCAGCCCCTCCTCTGTCTCTTGGTAATATTCTTGAATAACAATTTAAAAGCCTCTTTCTCCCTATTTCTTTGCTCAAGACATACCATTCTCATCACACATCAGGAGTTTTGCTCCTGAATTGCTCAAAACCTCATTGTTCATTGTAGAAAAGCAGGAAACATATACCTAGGGAGCAGGAACTAGAAATGGCTTAATTAAAACAGTAAGTCTTAATTTATATGTAGTAGTTCTAATTCCCAACTCTACTGCCACAGGCATTCAGCCCTCAGGGCAGGAGGCATCTAGCCAGTATGTTTCTCTTTGCCCTTAAAATGACTGGGTCAGCATTTCATGCTTGAATGTGAAATTCACTGTGATTCTGTTTAGAGCACCATAAAAAGAGGTCAGAACAAATCAATCGCATTAAGGCTGAAACCCAGACTAGCTTAGGAGGGAATATTTAGTAGCAGGCACCAGCCTGTTTCAAGCAAACGTCATACGAGGCTTCTATCTGGGTTAGCCACTCATTACAGGCTCTGGGCCAATGCAGGCATGTTGCTGCTCCACATCATCCCCAAAGATGCTGTTCTGGGAAAGAAAGGCTGCTGGCAGCCACCCTCCTGCCCCTTCCCTACTGCAAGTCCCTAACACATGAGCGAATGTGGTTTTACTGAGAAAGGAGGCGAGCTCATCTCAAAAGCTCCAGTTCTTTTTCGAAGAAAAATTCTTCTTGCCTTTGCAGTCTTATCTGCTGAGACACCAGGTTTGTGTTGCAGTGACAAAGCACCTGTGTGTGTGCCTCCCTGCCTGTGCCATCCCCTCCCCTTGGCTCCCCTCACCGAGCTGTGAAATGCAGCCCGTGTGTGCTCGAAGGCACAAGGGGCCTGCCCTCGGCAGGGCCAGCTCCAGCCCGCACACGGCAGCCACAGCCCGGCCACGGCTGCGCAGGGCCCGCTCAACAGGAGGGCAGCGTGTCGGCGAGGGAAGAGTGCCACGATCCCCAGCTGGTACTTCAGCGAGACACTCAGGACTGTAAGCTAACGTGGCACCCAGCCAGCACAGCAGCATTAATAACTTCTTGTTGTGCACAGCCCTGGTGCACCCCAGCCACCAGTGACAGCCAGGCCTCGGGCAAGTCACCTCTGCTAACAAAAGGCACAGGACATCGGGGGTGGACATGAAGGGAAAAACACTTCTACCAAGTCACCAACATTCCTCTACAAATATGATGGGTTTTGCAGAAAAACACACATGTAAATAAACAACTGGACCCACATCTGCTTTGCTTGCCAACCAGAAGGCTCAAAGGTGCTTATGCAGCTGCATACATGGTGTCAGGGAAGGGTTTTGTTATGAGGGAAACAGGATTTAGTTTCCCCTACCTCCCTCAGGGAAATTTGTTCATTGGTGGCTGCCAACCTCAACATCCTCACAAACAGAGATTCCCTGAGTATTAACAGAATTTTGTGCCACAGAAACTCCCTTTCAAGCCTGTTTGTACTGCTAATTCCAGAAGAGCTTCCCAGGAAGGTTTTCCATACCCCTTTGCAGAGAGATTTGAACCCTGAAACAGGTGGGGGCAAGGAAGCACTGGGAAAGAGGAACACCATGGAAATGAAATGGCACACAGGGAGCAGGGTGCTACACAAAGCTGCTTTTCTATGACGAAAACCATGGACAGGACAGAGCTGGGGAAAACATGGCCATGAAAGGGAGAGTAGACAGAAGGAACATCATGTAGGGACAACACACTGCACACACCCTGGGGGCTGAGGATCCAGAGGGCATTTGCACTGAAACTGAGAACGATCCTCTCTTCCCATTTTGTTCCACAGCTCCCTACATGCACTGCAGGACTTTGCAAGGTCCCATCACACTCACTCCTACCTGGGAAGCTTGTTGAGAGTAGCTGGGGAGCTGCATTACCCAGAGCAGGGAAAGCATTTCCTGCAGCCCTTTCTGCCCAGGGAAATGGGATTAGAGTAACCAGGAGCGCATCCACGCCCTCTCCCTCCTCCCAGCACTCCAAATTTCATCCTTGCAACAGCTCAGGTTAAAGCCATTTACAGACCTGTGGAAGTCACCCTGCTCCCTGCAGTTTCCATATCTGGTTTATATACAGCCTGGGGCAAAGAGCTAAAAAAACGAGGCAAACAGCAGGAAAGGACCTGCATGGCCCTCTTCAGAGGCAACACACATGGCTCTGATTGCCTCTCCATCTTTCCACCCCTAGCTGTGGATGGAGCTTATTCAGATGAAAGAGGAAATAAGGCACATTTCCAGTCTAACTGCACCAGGCTGTGGAGCAGCAACACCACTGAAAGAGCCCAAAGCCCCCTTCTCCCCTTCCAGCTTGTGAGTTTAGGAAATGAGTGGGACTGACCTGTGAGCTCAGGGAGGACGGGGGCACTCGGGAGAGGGGTCCGCTCTACACGGAACTCTAAAAACGAAATGCAAGACAGCTTAGGAACTCATCAAATGCCCCGAGGGAGACCCCCAGAGACACAGCAGCCAGGGTCTGCTGGGGGAGCAGTCTGCAACCAGACTGCCACCAGGCCAGTGTCTTCTTTAAACTGAGTTATAACTGGTGCTGAAAGGTGCTGGACTCCTGCCCTGAAGGCTGAAAGGATTAATTTCTCCTTGGAATAAAGGTGGCCAGGGCAGGGCTAGTTCAAGCGTTACTGTGTAGCCTCAGGTCTGCCCTGGAGGACCACTCTGCAACTCAGCCAATCTGACCTCTCAGTGGCAAGGCCAGTGGGTGCTCAGTGTATGCCACACTCAGCCTGGCACAGTTTACAATGAAGGACCTGAAGCCACTACAGCTTCATGGAGAGTTTCCAGACAGCCAGGAGGCAGCAGCAACTTTCAGCCAGTCAGACTGGGCTCACCTCAGACAAGGAGGAAATTTCCCATTCCCAGCCCTTAGTATCAAAACCTCATGTATCAACCATCACACTGAGGGGTGGAGTAAGGAAGGGATGCTCAGAGTTGCCACAGCTCTAGAAAATAGCAATAGCAGTGTGTCCCTTCAGTGTGCTCTGCCTCATTCCCTGGCCTGGCAGAGAGCAGCAGGGAGGCCCCACAGCTCTGAGCAGCTGCGGCACAGCAGGTTCCTGATCGCTGAATCCATGTTCTGAGCACATGGCAGTGTTGGAAGCTGGAAACCACCCAGTTTGCAGGAGATCTGCAGCCCCCTGGCCCAGCAGATGCTCTGTGAAGGCCGTGAGCGGTCCAGGCGCTGTTCAGAACACAACTGCAGTGCTGCAGGCACCTGCCTTTTGCATGCCCAGGAGTTCCCTGGCACATGGGGTTTAACATCCTGTGCTACTTTCAGAGTGGTGGCAACTCTGGTAAAGAGAGACAGACACACACAAAGGCGGTGAGACAGGCAGAGCTGCAGGGCCCTTCTGTGTCACAGCAGCAGCCCTGTGGAGGAGGCCAGCAGAAAGGATGTCGGAGCAGCCTTGGGCTTTTCCTGCCACTGCAGTGTGAGGATAATCCTAATGAAAGACAAGCTGTTCCCACCTATTCCAGGGCTTCTCCAATCCCCCTTCAACATCCATCTCCAATTTAAAGAAAGACCAAACAAGGGAAAGGGTGAAAGGGGCAGAGCCTGGGTTATAGATCATGCCAGGGGTTCCCATCACCTGAAGGCAGACCAAAAATCAGAGCAGGGAGCTCCACTCACCAGGGAACTGGTAAGTGTAACCAGGTGCAATGCCAGTGTAACTTCGACTCGCGTAGGTGGCAGCTTGGAAGCCTGGATAACCTGGGGAAGAGAAAAGGATTCCATTACTGCAAGCTAGCAAGGTCTGGCTGCTCACCAGCAGCGTGAGCATCCTTTGGCATTAGACAGCAGAAAGAGGGGTGACAGCAGAAAGAGGGGTGACAGCAGAAAGAGGGGTGACAGCAGAAAGAGGGGTGACAGCAGAAAGAGGGGTGACAGCAGAAAGAGGGGTGACAGCAGAAAGAGGGGTGACAGCAGAAAGAGGGGTGACAGCAGAAGCCCCAGGAGAGTGCTGGGCAGAGTGCACAATCCGTGCAATCCTGCAGAGGAGTTTTAGCAGGCCCATTTAATTTTTCCTTGGTCCAAACATGTAAGGACGTGGAGATCTCCTTCTCAGACTCACAGCTCTGCAGACTAAGGCTTTCTGATGCATCAGCTGGATTTACAAACAGATCAGGGAGGAGGGGGCATCTGAATGGCTGAGTAGCCCTGAGTCACTTTTGCACTAGAAGGGCTGCTGAATGCAGGTACAAAGAACATTTCTTCCTGGCACAGGCAGGAGCACAACTCCTGCTGTTCCCTGGGAAGCTGACCACCTATAGGAAGAAGCCAGTGAGAATGCAGGGCATTGACTCACAGATGAATATTTGATTTGAGATCTCTTAAGACAAGAGTCCGTGGATTTCCCAGTGACTCAGTTTGAGTCTTGCTGCTTTAAAATTCAGATGGCTTAGAAAGGACAAAACCACAGGCTGGAGATTTATTTTCCTTCAATAAGTCAAGTGAAAACATTAGTGGAAAAATGCCCTTTTGGGGGTTTTGTTCAGTGACTAACTGCTACTCGGCAGGCTTAGCACTGAGAGCCAGGCTGAGTACAACCTGCCCAGCAACACCAGCAATGATCCTGAGCAAACAACGCTCTTGGGTCAGCTCAATCCTGGCTCCAATGAAAGTGAGAAGAGAGAGAAGCCAGGACTAGTACCTACACTAGAAGGATCATGCTGACTCTCAGATCTAGGCACAAGGTTTTGTAGACCTGGAAGATATAGCTACAAATTACTTTTTTATTTTTCATTTTTTAATTTTTATCTGAATGCTTTTGCCTTGGGAGCATTGGTAGACATGAATCCCAGCCCGCTTCTCACCAACTTCTCCTTACAAGATAGTCCAATGATAAATGTATAGCTTTCCCTGCAATACCAGGTATTTGCTGTACCTGAGAGGGAGGGAAGAGAGTGAGACAACACTCAACTAGAAATTTAAGGGCATTTTAACAGTCTTTAAATGGCAGTGGGGACATTTACACAGACCACTGTTTCAAGTGGAAGCTTAGGGGCTCTTTAATCAACTAATTCATCAGAAAGCCTATAGAACTGTGGGAGGAAGATGCCTGGGTACAGATTACTCCACACTCAGCTCCTGCAGTTACATCCTATTCCACACGCAGGAATCGCTGTCCGTGTGCCACGGCGCCGTGGAGGAGCTGCCGAGGGGCAGAAGCGGCCCGCGGGGGCTGTGCCCGGCCCGCCCGGCTGTCGCAGGCCCGGCGCGGCTGTCGCAGGGCAGCGGTGGCACGTTTGCAGTTTTCCCAGATGCCACCAGAGGGCAAGTTGCGATCGCGAACGGAGCCGGCGGCCCCGCGCGGGGAGCGCTGCCCTTGGCCGCCCCGCCGCTCCCGGAATAAACCTCTGAGCTGCTGCCTGGCACGGCCGGGAGCGGGGGGAGCGCGGCGGGGCTGACCGGGCTTACCCAGCATGCCGATCCCCAGCATGAAGGCATCCATCCCGTAAGGCATGACTCGGGACCGCCCTCGTGCAGAGCCCGTTGGGGACATCACCTCCTTCGGCTGGGCTTTTTTACACTCCACCTGCCACAAGAAAGCACGGATCAGGCTCGCCTGCCACAGGCTGGCTCGCAGGCTGTAGCGGGACACAGAGCACAGGCAGGCCAGGCAGCACTGCCTGCGTGACAGCACGTCCCAGCTCCAGCCACCTCCATGAGCCTGCTTTGTGACCTCCCCTGGCATCACTGTCCCCAGCCCACACAGTGCCAGCCTTCTCTTCTTGCTCTGCAGCCACCACAGGCAATGGAGAGCTCACACACTGCTTTTCTCCTCCTCAATTCCTGGTGTTGCCCTTGATGTTCTACCTGATTCTGCACCAGAGCCTCAAAGCCTAAGTTTTCCTCATTTCTGAATAAAGGTAAAACCTGCCCCCCCTCCCAGGCCACTACAAGGTTTTGTGTAACTTCAAAACCTCCAAGCAAAGCACAATTCCTTGTTTAGTTCTCCTTCTTGAGAACTCAGTATTATGTTTGTTCACCTCTATTCACTGAGTTTTTTCATAACTGACTGCTGTGATTTTTGGGAAGAAACTCAATCTGATTCCCCACTGCAGAGAAGATGCATCAGGACCCAAGTGCCTCGCACCCTACCTCTGTGCCACTGTCCTCTCTCCCACACACACGTCTGTCCCCACTCCCCCAGGTTCTGCCCCAGACACTCACCATTTTGTTGTTGATCTCATGGAAGTGGATTTCACACACTTTTTCCACAATGTCTTCACTTTCAAATGTGACAAACCCAAATCCTGAAGAAAAAGCAAAACTCCCTGATCAGGTCAGACCTCTCACAGTTTGAACCCTCTACTCACAGCCTTTTATTGGCAGGAGAAAAGGAGAGTACAATCAGCCCTTTCGAAAACAGCTGTCACTCATCTTCCCTCTCCAGCAAATTCTACTTTTGTGCACAAGGACAGGACTGTCCTCTTATAGATTCTCCTCTCCTACTCATCCCGTACTTCCCACCCACTCTGAACCAACTGGTCTCAAATCCAGGCTTTTGGATTTTTTTTAAACTTTGCTATTTGCAAGGCAAACCACATGGCTGGTAACACTGGGGAGGATCTGGGCAGATGCTCACAACAAAGAGTCAGTGGGGAAACCAACAGCTGCTTGCCAGGACATCACCACCCTCACTAAGCACACCCCACCAGCAGGAACACCCTGCAGCTCCCTCACAGGCACTGGCCATAAAGCCTCGTGTGAGCAGGCACAGATCAGCAGTGCAGCTGCACACAGCGAGGCACATACAGGCACAGTGACTTGCAGAGTTTCACCAAAGTAAGGTTTGTATCTGGGGTAAGACAGGACAGCGTGTTCCTGGCCCCTGGCCCACGCTCACACCTCCTTTCTCTCACCAGCCCCTTTGCTGACAGTTTTGGCAAAGCCCAGCTCGGGTGGGCAGACTGAACTCCTCTAAGCTGACTGCAACCGTTTCCGGAGAGCTGAGGCAGGTGGGAGGATATCTTAAAGCTTGCTGTGCAAGCAAGCTGGGATTAAGCAGAACTTTCCGCTTTCCAGAGCTGGCCAATTCCATGGCACTGTAAAACAACATTTAAAAGCAGATGGAAATCCACTGCCCAGAACCTCACCTTTTCTCCACGCTGCCAGAAACATTTCACTATAAACTCCTCCATCTGTCTGTGCCCAGGTAGACCACTCACCTCAACACTCACAGGCAGAGGAGCTCAGGAATTCAGCAGAAAAACCCTGATGTCAAACACAGTCCTGAGCTCCATCAGACTCCCACTAGGCCTGCTATGCCCTGGGATGAGCCCCTCACTGTTGACACAGAGGCTGGCGGCTCTCCCTGAGACCTCCCAAAATGCCCAATAGCTCTAATTGGACCCGTGACTGGAAGGTACCCATGGAGGAACAGGGGTTAATGCTTCTTCCCTTTCAAGATGAAGCTGGACCATCCTAAGACTGCCGAGGTCTGGCAGTCAGAGTAGATTTAATGGCTTTAGAAAAAAGTAAAAATCTGAAGGGCACAGAGTGTAGCAAGAGCAGAAGGGAGAGTTCCCTCGCTGCTTCGGGGGCAGGAGTGCTTGGAAGTGCTTCAAACAACACACAGGAGAGCAGCCAGCACAGGGCTGTTACTGACCCTGACTGGGAAGAGGCTGAAGCTAAGTTTGCAGCTCAAATTGTTGCCATTAAATCTCTGAGCTGCCCACAAGTGTCAAGCCCTGCCACAGCACCAGGTAGTCGGTGTGAGGACTCACAGGAAGGCAGGGAAGCCCATGGATGGGCTGGGTCCCTATAGCACAAATTGTACAGCCTTGCTCCCATCCTGTAACCAGACTCCACCAGCAGGACTTGGGTAAGAAAAGGTGACCTGGGAGCACAAGTGGGCTCCAGGCCGAGGAAGGGGCGAGAAGCAGGCACTTTTCAGGCTCTCGTGTCAGCTTTCCCAGAGCTCAGATTACTCGGGACAAGGTAAGACACACACTGCGGGCTGGAGCCTCGGAGGTGAGCACGCAGAGGAGGGGCCATCTCCTCTCACATATCTGCAACTCGACGAGTTTACAGCACAGGAAACGCACCGGACAAAAGCTCTCTGTGCTGTGAGGGCCACTGTAAAGGATGCAGATGCGAAAGAATGGGGCGACTGGAGGCAAGATAAAGAGCAGCTGCGACCCGCATCCCCTGCTGCTGGGATACCGACCCCTCCCTAGGCAAGGCAGGAGGCAAACCCTCTGCAGTAACCTCTCCTAGGGCCAGGAGACAGCTCTCACCTCGGTGTCTGTTGGTTGTCTTGTCAAACATCAGCATCGCATCATCCACCTGCAAAGAGAATGGCTGCAGTCAGATTATTACTGCTGCAACAAGCATCCTCCAACACAATTGTTCAGAGCCTCCCTGGCCGCCCCAAACCTGAGGGGATCAAGATGAGACATCCTGTCCTGAAGAAGGAAACAGGGTGTGCACACATATGCACTACGTATAAGCTATCACACCAGGCACTTCCCCAGGCCACAAGCAGCATGGTCCTGGTCCCCACACCAGCCCAGGGCAGGTGCTGCTGAGCTGAGCCCCCTCGGCCCAGCCCCTGGCAGCAAGCGACCCCGATTGTTTGCCGGCAGCTCCAGGCAGGGGCCAAGGAGCAGGGAGGGCATTGTTCCCAAATCCTGGCCTCAAAGGAGAGGAGAATCAAAGGGGGGCAGAGAAGCAAAGCTGGAGAGGGGAGAGGAATAAGGGGCCTCCCAGCGGCGGGGGAATCGAGGCCTCAGACAACAGAGCCTGCCTGGGAAAGCTGGGAAGCGCCCCCACCCCCACCCCAGAGGAGCCTTTCCTCTAAGTGAGGTTTCCCACTGCTGGAGGCTGTAATTAGAGCAAATTTACTGCAAGGCCTGAGCAGGGCTGCCTTCCCGGGGGGAGGGGCGGCCGGATCCCATCCCCCAGCCGGCCTGGGGCTGCTCTCCTCCCCGGCACATCACTGCCTGGTGCCACTTTTCCCCCCCATCTCCCCTCGGGTGTTGCCTTGTGGAGCCACATTCACTCTGCAGGTCAGCCCGAGCAGGGTTAAAAAATACACTTCAATCCCTTCCGTGTAAGCCCCAGTGTAAACCTGTCCCACTGACCCATCCCTCCTCTAATACCACTGCCTTAATCCGATTATGAAACTGGACGTGCAAGTGCTCAGGGGAGGTGGCAGCAGTCTCCGGCCAGCAGCTGCCCTGGCCCTCCTCCTTCTCCAAGTGAGACAGCCGCTCCCTGAGCAGCAAGCCCTCCACGCCCCCCAACTCTACAGGATTACTCCCTTGCCTCACTCCAGGAAGAATCTACATTGCTGCCTCCTCCTGAACAGTCCCTGGAGAGGGCAGAGCACAGCCCATGCCCTGGCACAGGCAGCCACAGGCTTTGCCCGTGGAGACCCCACAGCCCCAGTCAGGAAAGGGAGAGGCTCCTACTCTCAGGTCCCCAGGACAACACAGGACACCCAGCTCCACCTCAGGGCCAGGTGGATGCAAGGAGCCCTTGCTGACATTTCCAATACCATCATAAGCAGACAGAGATCACACTTGATGCCCTTGGCTTTGTCTAACACATCCACTCCAGGTGACAACAGACAACCTGGCTCCTGCTCATCTCACACACTTACCATCCTGGCTCAGCCTCCCTCAGCCAAGTAAACAAACACCTGAGAAACATGCCAAGCATCCAGCCTGGAGCCACAGGGGACATAAGCCTTGACACAGACCCGAAGCAACTCCTCAGCAGCTTCCCAAGACACACAGTTAGGGAGTGCCGAGAGCAGCTTCTCATGCTGTCAATTCACCACTACCACTTGTTCCTACATCTGAACCATTTCTCTTCATAGTACAGCACAACTGTCATGTGCTGGAGGGAAACCCAACATGGCCTAAAAATAGTTCAACAGGTTTTATTAGCTGGTTTTGCTCATTTTAAAATCTAGAGCCACTCCCCTACCCAAGTCACCAGAAGGCTGGAGAAATAGCTGTTCTCCACAGTAAACACTGGGAGAAAGCTGTGTCAAAGACACTCTGAGGCAGTGCCACTCCAAGCTCAGGTAGCTGGAGACCACAAACCCCCCATCACAATGAGAGATGGGCACGAGAAATAAAACAAACTAGTGTCAATGAGCACAAGCCCACTGCTGACTTACTCTGTCTGACCAGCCCTCCCCTCTGCAGAGCCTGGGAAACAGAAGCAACTGCCAGTGGCAGAGCCCAGTGCACTTCCACACAAACTCCTGGCACAGCAATATCCCAGGCAATGGCTGGGCATTGGCAGAGTGCTCAAGTACTCAGAGACAGAAGATGTGCAACCACTTCTTCCCAAACCACGTTATATGCTGTGAGGAGAGCAGCAGCCTTCCTCCTTCTGCACTTTTTTTTTTCTTCAATCCAGCACCCCAAAATGTACTTGCCTTGCAAAAGTATATTTATTGGAACACACGTACTCTATTTGACAGTTGTTTCCTACTAGAAACTAAATCTTATACAGTACATAAGTGAGTATATCTATATATATAGGTGTATATGCACACAACTCCAGGACTTCAACTGTGTATAGCTATTAGTGATGTATTTTATTGCCATTAAAACCTACTCATGACCACGTTTATGTCTCCTCTCAAGGCAGCCTGTGATGGGTGGTCTCAGCACACACCTGTGAGGTAAAGCAGAGCCCAGATCTCCCCACACCCGTGCTGCAGGGATACATCCCGTACCATACATGACTTGGCCAGAGCCTCACACTGAGGCACCACAGCCAGCACCCACCAAAGCTGTGTCCGCACCGACTACAGCCACCACCAGCCATGACTGGGCAGCTATTGTGGTCAACCACCACAACCCCCTACTCCCGCTGTTCCCTCCCCGCCCGCCACCGCCGCGTTGGGCCTTCCCGGCTGGGCCGCGCCGGGCCCCAACAAAGGCGGCCGCCGGCGGGGCCGTCGCGATGGCAACGCGGCCGCCATGGCAGCTGGGGCCCGGATTAGCGCTCACAAAGCCGCCCCGCAGCGCTCGGTGCCCGAGCCTCGGAGGGCTGCGGGAGGGCACCCAACGGGGCCCCGGCACCCCAGCACAGCAGAGCCGGCATTCCCGCGGGATTCACCGCCTCAGCCCCGCGCAGGGACACCTTCTGCCAGGCTGCTGCGAGCCCCGTCCGACCTGGCCTTGAACCTGCCCTAGATGGGGCAGCCACAGGTTCTCTGGGAGCCTGTGCCACGGCCTCGCCAGCCACACTTCACCCTCAGATCCAATCTAAACCTACTCTCCTTCAGTTTGAGGCCATCCCCCCTTGTCCTGCCACTACATGCTCTTGTGAATGATCACCCTCAGGAACCGGGTGCCTTGAGCTAGAGGAATCAAGACAGGATGACTTGGTGCTCCCTGCTTTCTAGGTCCTAAGTGTTCCTGTGCCTCCCCTAAATAAGAAGGAAAAAAAGGGGAGTGATTTTTTTTTTTTGCATGCTTTCTGTCTGGACTAAAATGTATTTTTCAAAAGCATCTAGCCTAATTTAGAGAACCGAAGTGGTGGCAAATCTAAGATACACTCACGCTTGTGGCCTGAGGGTGACATACAAACCTTCCTGCAAAAGCCATCCAGCAGCCTGGACTGCCCTGTCCTCAGGAGCAGAGCATGATCTCCCCCTGAAGCCAAGATCCAAACTGACCTTGCCACTGGATTCTCAACAATTGACTGAAAATCACTGCTGGGACCCTGGTACCTTGAACCTGAGGAATCTGCTGTCTTCTCTCTAGATCCTAAGTGTTCTCATACTTTTCCTGGATAGGCAGGAGGGAAGAGAAGCAATTTTTCTCCTGCCAGGTGATAAAAAACTGTGAGGTGACTTGGAAGAAGTGTGAACAGAGTTCACTCAAAGAAAGCCCTTTCCTCAGAGGGTAAGTCCCCTGAAGAAATGCTTTAAAAGAGCATCCTCAGCAGTTCCTTTCCACACAGTTCCAATGCAATTCCAGAAGTAGTACTAGACCCAAATTACTCAGAAAAAGTCTGTCTGGAAAAAAAACAAAACAAACATTTTCTAAGATGAAGATACCACGATTGAAGCTTCAGCACCTCTCACTTAAAGGTGCCATAATAGCAAATGATCCATCCAGCCTTGGCAAAAATATCTGGGGGTTCTCAGAGGTTTAATCCCACTCTAATATCTTCCAATTTTCTTGTTTCATTCCTAGTTATCAGCTACGGGGAATCCAATGATATCCTCAAGCAGTTTTAAAAAAATAATAATTTCCAATACCAGTTTGATAGGAAATGTTGGATGCACTTTCACAAAGGTACATTCTGAAAGTTGTAAATATTCAAGCAAAAGGTTTGTGGAGATGGACATCTTCCACCTCAAATGCAAATAAAAATGTCTGAGCTGGTCCTAGAAGGAATCACAGCAATATATTTGTACCCCTTTCAGGCAGAAAAATATTAACTATTGAGACAGCTTCCATATGGAAAATAGAGACCAAACTATCTAGAAACCACTCGACAGCATTAACAGCCCTGTGAGGTTCTCCCAGCTGCACAAACAGGACAGGCCAATTCCAGGGAGCAGGATGCATGGACAGAGAGCCTGGCTCCAGGGAGCAGGTGTGCTGTGCCATTAAGACCCTTCTTACTCCATTCTGCAGACCCACTCTCAGAACTCTAGCAATGAGACTTGACCAAGGGGACAGAGCCTGCTCCATGGCACAGGAGAACAGAACAGCCTGCCCAGGTGTCCTTGCCCACTCTCACACAGGCACCTGGCAAATATCAGGTGAACCCCAGAAGACCTGAATGACCATTACTGCTAGAGCATTTTGGCTGTGTGCCTACCAGATGCGGAGCACAGAGAACCCTTTGTTCCAGAGGCATTGTTACCACAGGCCAAATTGCCTACTGCCACAAGAGAGGTGATCAGATTCCCCTTCTCCTCCCCTCCCCATCTGTTCATGGCAACCATGTTATGTGTGAGAATTTACATAAATTGCCCTCTGATCTGTGGAAGAAAATCCAAAATCCAGTTTGGAAATCCACAGCAGGTTGACAAGTAGCTTTGATCCCTGAAATTTCCAGAGAGCGGCAGATTAAGGATTAATTAATTAACATTCTCCCAATCCAAAGTGAAGAAAATCATGGCCACTGTAAGCACAGAAGCAAGTCTTCCTTTAAAGACATTTGCCCTCAGTATCTGAAGGTTCTCCCATTAGTCAGCAGGGAAAACTCATTTCATACACCCAAACCAACCACCCCATTCTTCTGGCAGGAGTACATGAATATGCATTTGTGATAGACCTACAAACCCTCATCAGATCCAGCACCTCAGATACTGTGATTTTCCCTCTCACAACAGTAACAGCCATCACCCCAATGAGACCTCAGGACCTCTCAGGTCCAAAATTTGGATGGAGTATTAGATGGCAGCCTAAAGGTCAGAACCCTTCTCAGACCTCAGATCTTTTTTCCTTGTTTGCTTCCAGGGTATTTTTAGAGAGGAGATCTCTCTGGGCAGGAGCTGCCTCTCAGAGAGGCCGAGCTTTCATGACCAACTTATCCACACACAATTACCTCAGGCCCAGTGAGAGATGCAGACTGGTTTTAAGCACTTTCCAAGCACCCTTGGTGCTGCAACTGATTAGTGAGTCATGCAAAGACGTCATTGTGAATGTATTTCCTGCACTGCTGCTTCACCAAATGCAAAAGCACACAACAGAGCCATGAGTTCAAAAACATGATTCGGGTGCAGGCCCCCATTTCTTCCAGGACTTCTGCACTTCCACTTTCTGTTAAGATCAGCTTCTCTCCTGATGACAAACAAAAGACCAGCTGCATAGCTCTACCTTGCTCAAAACTTCCCAAGATATCAACCAACAGACAACTTTGGAAGAACATAAAGATAAGGCAAGGATATTGCCACAGAGCCCAGAACATACATCCCCGTCCAAGCTATTTGTGATTTGGAGATTTTCTGAATTCAAAGAGGTGTCTCTATGTGTTAAAAGACCTTCCATTAATTTGCCCAATCATTTTGGAGCCTATGTAAATTTTAGCAACAACATCCTGCAGCAAAGATTTCACAGTTTAGATATGCTCCATGATAAAATCACTTTATTTGTTCTAAGCCTCCTCTTATCTTGCAATTTATATGACTTTCTCTACCACAAAACTTCATCAGACCAATTCTTTCATTAGAAAGATGATTAGAGTTTTTTCAGTTTTGATTTGACACAAATAACCTTGCTTATAAGATCAGAGACCCAACAGTCCAAAGAAATTACTCTGATGGTCAATTCCTTTCCCTCCCCAAAAATAATACAGAACAACACATTCCCATAGGTCAAAGTAGAAAAGGAGGAAATTGCAACTTGAGCTCCTCTGGCATTTTCATACATGTTGAACTAGACAGGACTAGCTGTGCCTGAGGTGGTAGGTGCAAGACATCTTCCTCCTCTCCCTCTCTTGCAGGTTTCAGAGAAGGTGGCAGCCTGAATCTAGGGAAGCTGTTGAAATAATTCCTTGTGCTGTCCTAAAGATCTTCAACACCATCCAACTTAAGTCAAACTACTTGGCTACACATACTGTGAATGAAAGTCTTTTCAGGTCTTCTGTCCTATAGTTGAAAAAATAATCTCCTTTAGAAAGCATGTGTATGGCCTGAGTTTGGATCTCAGAGAGACTCAAGTTTTGGAACCAGAAAAGTGTTTCCTAGAGATCCCACTATGCTCAAAGCCCTCACAGCTGCACCTGACAAACCACAGCCAGCTTAAGATCACTTCTCGGCCTCTCTCTCTATACTAAAAAAAACACCTTTGTATTTTATTTTTTCTCAGAAAAACAGCAGCCCATATATTTTAGTCAGAGTTTTAGAGGGGAAAAAAAACCCTGAAGTGATTCCTCTTTGAAGCAGAGACACTCACACAGTATTTGGGATCCTCTTTGAAGCTTCACCTTTTGTGCTTGCTAAAATCGAGTATTTTGATATGAAGAACTGTAGTGCTAGCCTCTCCCTCTCTTGCTTTATCACTAAGTAATACTCATGGATTTCCTCTTCACACGTTTTCACCTTTCTTTGGCCACTTTCATTTTACAATGGTGAGAGAACGTTATGGACACAGGAAGGAAAGAAAACAAAACAAAACAACAACAACAAAAAAAAGGAGAATAAGCAGAAATGCCGAAATGGAAAAAATCACATTTAGGAATTTTTGCCTAATGAAATATAAAACCATTTCCTTTGCAGCCCAAGTAAACTTCCATTTTTTTCCTGCTAATGGACGTAGGAGGTGTGCTGCTTCTGACCTGAGATGCACCGACACGAACCACCTTGGTAGACTTGTGAGCTGCGGTTCACGGATTTGAACTGGAGAGAACATTATGATAATCTAATTTGACCTCATCTGTTCTGCAGGCCATAGCACTTCCTCTTGTAATTCCTTCAGCATGTACATGCTTTCTGTCTGGGCTAAAATGTATTTTTTAAAAGCATCTAGCCTAATTTAAAGACCTGAAGTGGTGGCAAATCTAAGATACACTCACGCTTGTGGCCTGAGGGTGACATACAAACCTTCCTGCAAAAGCCATCCAGCAGCCTGGACTGCCCTGTCCTCAGGAGCAGAGCATGATCTCCCCCTGAAGCCAAGATCCAAACTGACCTTGCCACTGGATTCTCAACAACTGACTAAAAATCACTGCTGGGACCCTGACTCTTTGAGATTGAGGAATCAAGACAGGATGCCTTGGCACTTTCTGCTTTCTCCTCCCTAGATCCTAAGTGTTCCCATGCCTTCCCCAGACAGACAGCAGGAAAGAGGAGCAATTCCTGCCAGGCCCTAGGTAACTGTGGGGCCACTTCAAAGAAGAGGGAATAGTTAGAAAACTCTTTCCTAAGAGGGTGAGTCCTCTAAGGAAACGCTTTCAAACAGCATCCTTAACAGTTCCTTTCCACACAGTCCTGATACAATTCCAGAGGACATACTGGACCAAAATAACTTGGAAAAACATTTTCTGAGATGAGAATACCACGACTGGAGCATCAGCACCTCTCACTTGAAGATGCCTTAAATCAAAGACATGAAGACCACTTGAGGTGTCTGGGACACCCATAAAGATGGGATTTTCTAGGAGACCTCTGAAACCTGGGAGGCCCCAGCACATCATAAAGAGGCACCATTTATAAAAATCATGTTTTCTCTGAGTCACAGCTGAAATTGAAGCCAACAAGCTTTTCTTAGGCCTACAAACCATACAACAGCACAATCAGAACTCAGAACTCCAGAGCTGAAGGCCACAAGGCTTTCCTCTGAAATGCACTTTTCCACTGATGCTGCCCATCAGCCATACCAAGCTATCTACTACTGTAGAGAATCTTTCAGGAAACAGTTCTCCTGGCCATGGGTGAATTATCTGAGGCTCAGTCTGGAAGATGGTTACAGGCCAGGAATGATGCTTTACACAAGAGCTCTGAGGAGTCTCTCATCTGAAGTGAACAGATGAGACAGAAAACTGCCCTGAAAATGGCGAGTCAATCTGACCAGCCCTAACATCTCCCCATGGAAATTCCTCAGAGCCAAGGGGACAGCTGCTCCAACCTCCTGCAGATTTGGAGTCCTGGATGCTGTCTGGGACACTAGTTCTTCAGAAATGAATTATACTGAGCTATGGAGGACTCTCCCTCCTGCCCACTCCAGAAAAGTCTCACACAACCAGTCCTTGGCAGTCGACTGACACCAGGACACCTCTCAGCACACAACCACCAAACAAGAGAAACATAACAGCACCCCAAAAGAGCTGGAAAGGATTGCTCAGACTAAAGCAAGTGTAACTGCCTGTAAACTGAGAGCTCTGTGACATGCTTCTTCTTTGAATTAGCAGGGATACAGTCAAGGTTAAAAGGAGATTATGCCAAAGACAATTTGTTTTCCTATCAAGCAAATCCATCAGCAGCACAGGAGAACTTGCAAGTCAAAAAGCCGTAAAGAGCCTTCAGACTGCATAGACACATGGACACCATCACCTTTAGTGGTGGCACCCTTGAGGATACCATGTAAAAGCTCTTGGGGACACAACAGAGTTTGCCTATTTCTTAAAGAAAATGAAACCACACGGAGCTACCAATTGGCAAATATGAGGATATCCAACCACTTTCTCTTAAGAGTAAACAGAGTCCCACTTTGCACACCAGGACATGCAAATTTCGTTTCAGAAGCTGAACAAACATTCTGAATACATACCTGTCCCAAACTTTCTGCCCAAAAGTTTCAGCAATATGGCAAATCTGGTTACAAAATTCCGTTTCTTTTCACTAATTAGTGTGCCTTAACATCACCCTTTTGCAGGAAATTTCAAAAGAAAATTAATACCAAGCCTTCATCCCACACTGCAGTTCCCATGGTACTTCCTTCCATGACCATGATTCAATCAGCAACTTTCTGGCCAGATCACCACCCACCAAATCATGTTCTTCCTTCCTAACTGGGCAGGAAGGTTCCAAGAGCTGCAGAATCCAATGCTTCCCACCCCAAAGAGCATACCTATGCACAACTCAACACCACTAAACAACACTGAAACAGTCACAATGTCCTGCCACAGAGGTGACCAAACTTGGCACTTGGGTACGATGATCCCCTTCAGTTCCTAATCCCTTTAAAAATCTTGGGATCTTTCAGTCTAATCCTGCTGATATCACTCCTGAGGATGCTGACAACCTCCTCAGCTGAAGGGTCACAACTGAGGTCCCTTCAATTCTCAGATTCAGCCCAGTCTCACAATTCACACACCTGGCTGTCAGGGACCATGGCACAAGTGACTTCTAGCCACAGTAGCCCACCCTTCCCTGAGCCACCACCAGCCACAAAAGAGCCAGACCAACACAAGGGACAACCTTAGTTCCAAACTTTCTTCAACTATACAAAATTTACACCACCACTTGCCCAAGACTCAGCAGAAGAAATTTCAGGACCAAAAGACTTATTTTTAATAAAGGATTATTGAAAAATAAATCACAAGGTTTTGAGTTAGAAACAGGCCAAAATCAGAGGTTTGATAAAGCAGTAACTCTGTTAGGAGCATTTACAAACCTTCCTCCAGCACTTGAATAAACTGCAAATCTGTGAGCCACAGGAGGCTTCTGGATAGGGAAAAATTGCAAAACCATTTCCTATAGCGAAGGTCCTAGCAACTCTGGGAACAAGGATAAACTCTGTTTCAAATCACCACAGGGCAGGAGTCACTGGCTGTAGCCCCTACAAGGACATTACAGCCAGCCAGCATCTGTAACTGACCTTTAATCTACTTAACCCTTGCAAAAGACTCAAGCTTCTAATCCCGCCCCCACAAAAGTTCAGAAAACTCCTTTTGCCCCAGAAGCAACAGCTTTGATCCAACATCACTCAAGAGACTTACCTTCCCGAACTGCTCGAAATATTGTTTCACATCCTCCACAGTAGTGTTCACAGACAGACCACCCACAAATATCTTCTTCGTTCGGGTCACCATCTGGAAAAGGGAAGGACAGGAATTCACCAAATAAACCCAGAGCAAGCAGAGAATGAAGACTCAAAAGGCACTAACTCCCCACTGCTGCCGGGAAGTGCTTTTCCTTTTGCTGCAGCTGAGCTTCCAACTTCTTGAAGCCCTCTGGCCAACCACAGCCGGCAGATCAGTCCCACATCAGACTCATGCTCTTGCCTTCACAGACCCCATCACACGTGCCAGCATCCAGCCACCACCTCCTTGTCAGGAAATTACCAGCCTCTCCTCTCACCAACCTACCAGCACTCCCTGGGCACTGTGACACCACCCAAATGTGCGAGGCACAGCTGTGCCTCCCCCAGTCCTGCCACTCTGCACAGCCAGCCTCCTCCAGGCAACCCCAGAGGTACCTGCTCTGCTCCCAGGGTGGCAGGAGGCCTGCAGGCACAGGCAGGTTCCCCAGGCTTTGCCCTCCCACCCCACAAATTGCACAGCATTCCAGTCTGAAATGGAATAAGCCTCATTTCACTACCATTCTCCAGTCACTTAAATGGAGCCCAGACAACACCCAGTTAAATCACTTTTGCCTCTGCAAGAGGGTAAAGACAAGATCCCTCTGCCACTTGTCACTGATACAGCTGGGGCACGGAAGAAAACTAACTACCCTGAGAGGGGCCATGGCTGCCAGGCTGAGGCACACCGACATCCTTTGAACCAGCTCTCCAGCTGCATCCTCCCCTTAGCTGCTTGGCTACACCCCTGCTCTCAGAGGAACACATGGTCCTAATTACCCCAAGGAGCATAGGGCTAATCCGCAGCAATTCCCTGGCTTGGAGAGCAGCCCGTTCTAACACTAAAGCACCTTCTGTCACCAAACTGCTTAATGGAATTAACCCAATTCCTACCATGTGCTTCCTGGCTCCAGTTACTTGGGATACCTGCTCACCAATTGTTCTCAGTGCCTGAACCCCTCACTTCCCCCCCAGCACCAGTCTCCTCTTTCCTCTTTGCTTCTCAACACAGCTTCTCCCCAGCTCTTTCACCCCTAACAGCACTTGGAATAAAGACTCTAAACTTTAAAAGTCACATCCAAGAGCCAAGTTAAAGGAAGACCCAGAGTCTAAAGGCAGTCTCCAGCATGCTGCTGGCTCCTCAGCTAAAAGTTTCTAGCTGGTGACCTGGAAAAAGTTCCTGCCACTGCGCATTTTAATGCCACAGCCTCTTGTAGGTAAGATCCAGCACCAAACTCCTTTGGCCTTTTCCAGTACTGAAGCACACAAGGACATTTCACAAAGTGAGATCCTTCTCCCCTGTCATACACCTATTCATCACACACAGGTGCACACACACGACACTCTTCCACCTGTAGCACATCACAGCATGGAGCTGTTCCATATTTCCTAAGGCCTGGAACTCCCACCCACTGCCTGCAACCTCGGCAGGACTAAGTTTACCCTGGGCAGTATTTAATCCATGAGCTCTCTCTAGTGCATCCTGAAGTACAACCAAGGGGCCTTCTGGTTCCTTCAGTGCCATGCAAACTTCCAACACTGCACTCCAGGTGAGTCCTGAGCAAACCCCAGCAAGGAACTGTCACATGCACTGGCCACCCTGCACAGCAGGACAAGGTTCACCATAAATTTTGCCTTTTGTGGCACAAGGGCTGCCCACAGTGCTTACCTTGGGCTGTGCTCGGCGAGGGAATGCTACCTTCGGATCAATCTGAAAGAGATGTGGGGAAGAACAGGTGAACACACTTCTCCTGCCTATTCACAGACCCAGGGTTTCCCCCATGTATGCGGCTGTCTCTGCCCATGTGGTACCTTGCTAAAAACCCAAAGAATCTATCTGAAGTGCATAAAATGAAGCTGGCTGCAGACATCTTTCCCTCTTGGTAAGGTGTAACCCAAGGAGACTACAAGTCCCAGCATGCAGTGGTCCATCTCCAGCTCAGCGCTGGGCAGATGCACTGAGAGCCCATCACATGCTGGGATTAACAGGCTGGGCTGCACCCTCCCGTTTCGCCGGCCCCTGGGTGCCTTACATCACCAGCCTCATATTAAAAGTGGTTTCTTTTGCCTTTTTTGCTCTCACCCTTCACTGCCTACCAAGTACAGAGTTCATCTGGGTACTAACAAGATAGAAAAGAAGTGGCGCACAAACCCCCAAACATTTCACCCCTTCTAACAGACTGAAGGGCAGACAAAAAGAAGCAATAAAAGAGCAGACAGGATGGCACAAATTAACCCGAGGAGCCCAGGCCCCCCGGCTGCAGAGGCTGCGGCCGCAGGGATCGTGCTGCCCCTCTCCCCAGGCCGCGCTGCACACAAAGCCGTGATGCCTCCCTCCCTCCCTCCCTCCCTCCGCGGGCTGAGCCTCCATTGTGCCTGTTCAGCTTCCCTATAAACCTGCTGCTGGCCGGAGCAGCCGGCCCCGCGCCGCCATCCAGGTGCCGCGTGTTCTGCCGGGCTCAGCACAGATGAGCGCGTGCCCACATTGGCCTCACACCACCAGCAGCACCACCACAAAAGCTGGGACAACACTAAAGCAGCTGCAAGCCAAACACCCACAAAGCCTTCTCTCCTCCTCAGCCGCCACCTCTTTCTTTATAGCCTATTTTTACAACAACTCCTGTAAAGTTACATCACATCGGGATGATCCAGACCTACAAATCAGCTTACAAAGACCTGTGGTAAAGGCAGGTTTGGCTCATCCCTGCACTTGGACAGGCTGTGGCTGGGAGGGCAGCCTGGAGCGTTGTCCCATCAGCCCAGCAGCTCCAACAGCCCAAAAGGAAGCTGTGTTTCTCCAGCTCCTCTCACTGCTTTGTTCAGCTATCCAGCCTGGCTGCCCTCCCGTCCTGCATCCTTTTTACTTGTCTCACAGCCCCAAAGCTTGGCCCCCCTGTGCCCTTCCACCAGCTCCTCTCTCTGCCTTCCCCACCTCCATCCTGACTCACAGCTTACAATATAAATAAACTCAGCACGTAGGTAAACACAGGCAAAACTGAAGAGCACAAATAAATTCAAAAATAAACCTCTCTCCCCAAGCTCCAAGCGCCAGCAGATTAGCATACCCTCCAGTGGCTCCCTGGGGCATCGGAACCATCCAGGCCCTCCTCTCCTCAGGCACACACTCCCCCCCCAACACTGCTTCCTGGCTAGTGCAGACACCCACAGCGAATTCTGAGGACAGGGGACGGCAGGAGACCAGGAGGTTGATGGCAGATAATAAGCAAAAACAATAATCTACTGTCTTTTACTTCTCAGCCAGTGTCATTCAGCTCCTGCCAATAAGATGCTTTCATACTCAGCAATGCTAAGCTCAGCCTCATTTTCTCATTACCCTGAGTGTGATCAACTGGGCAGAGATAACGTGTCCTCCTGGCTAGAGAGAGCAGGCAGTCATTTCACAAATTCTTCTACACAACCAGCTATTGTTGCAGGTAGAGGGAGGCTGGGGTGACCGACTGCAGGCAGAGCCCTGGGAATATGCAGAGGGGAGCGAGTTTGGTGCTGGACTCAAGTTACTCAAACTGGACTGCTCCTTGGTGGCTGGAGTCTTTCCTAATTAACGCAAAGGCACTGGTACCTTATTCCCTCATTTCTGGTGTTAAAACAAATAGCCCTGGAGGAGTTGTGTTTCAGTGTCACCCACTGACGTAATGGATCCCTTTTACAAACCCAGATAAAAATCTGCTAAGAGCATTCAGAACTGCTCAGATTGTATCCAAAAAACAAAACCCCAGATCAGGCTGCAGTGAATGGAAGTCACCTGAGCTTAAACTGCTTCCAGTTCACCCCACAAGGCTTTGGGGATGAGGAATCCCACTGAAGTTGCAGGTGTACCAACAGGCCAGCTAGGTCCTCAGTAATGTCTTCAGGCCACCTACAGCTCCATTTCATAGCTCAGGTCACATAACTCCTGCATTAGCCCAGCTGGTATCAGTGTCCCAAAGCACAGGAAGGGCTGAGAAGGACCTGCGAGATGTCAGGTCCGGGTCTGTTCTTTCATTTTACCTCCGTCACTACTCTGCCCTGCCGGGGAGCTGCAGATCACTCCCTCCACCACAGAAGACAAACCCAGCAAAAACTCAACAACGGCAACAAAGAATCGACGGGATGACCCAGCACTGCCAAGTGCTCTTCTTCCCAGAGCACGTAAAGAAGCAGCTCAAGGCAGCAGCCAGCTGCAGCTTTACAAAGTCACGCAAATCTTTTACCTTGAGACTGTAAAGCCAATTCTCCTATCAAGCATTTTCAAAAATAACCCTGTAGTCTGCTGCTATCTAGCTTACAAACAAAGAGGAGTCTGAAAAGAACAAGGCTGCCCCAAAGAATCGGGCCAATCGACTTCATTAGGGTAGGAGGAATCAGAAAACAATGAAGCAACAAGTTGAGTAGACACTGTCTATAAAATGCTGTTTGCCAGGAGACACCAAGCCCCATGAGAAGACTGTCCTTACAGGACACCAGGCCTTTACCTGCAAAGTTTCATAAAACTCTAAATTAAGATTTAGATGGATTTGTGTCATTTAACCCAAGACTCACGGCAGAGCCTTTCACTTCAGCAGGGAAAAGGCACAAGGAGGTTCCATGTGTTCCCACAAGACCAACCTCTCATGAAGCAAAACACCCCAAAACATCTGACCCAGCTGAAAACTGCATTAAACAAAAAATAAGAAGGAAGAGGGAAGAGGATCAAAGTTCCTAACAAAGAAGGCCCTGGGGAAACTATTCCCATTCTCTGTCCAGTGCCAGTGGGGCGAGCGGAGCAGATGCAGCAGGGAATTTCAATGGCTGGCCAGTCCCCACATCACTGCTCCTCTGCTCTCCTGCAGCACCCACTGTCCCTCCCTGCCCCAGGGGCTGCACCACGGGCCAGGCCACAGAGCACCTTCACACGGCCAGCACTGCACTGGGGAAAGAAGAATGGACAACGTGGATTTCAGCTCACTCCTAGCCTTGAAACACTCCCAGGATCAGTGCTACAACAGACATCCATCACTTGCCTCTTCAAGAGGAGTCTTTGCCAGCCCACAGACTCATGACAGGACTAGCTGATCAGACACTGTGTTTACACAGGCTAGTGAAAAAGAAAAAAAAATAAAAAAGTGAAAAAAGAAAACTCTGGGCCTTCCTCAAAAGACATTACTGTAACCCTCCCCTCAGAGCAAAATTCACTTTACATCACTTCTAGAAGGAGGAGGGCTGGGAGTCCCGGGGACCCAGCCTCAGCCAGGAAGGCTGGGGTGGGTTTAACCAGGAGCTCCGGTGGGGAGGAAGGACCTGTGCACATCAAAGGGAGTGATCCAGGCAGTTAAACAGGAACAGACATAAATCTTGCTGCAACTCATGCTGTAAACCCTAAGAAAGAGGGTCTCGCTCTCCCGCCCTCTCCTTCTGCCAAGATAAAGACTAGGGCGCCTGGGCCATGCGCTGCAAGAAATAAAACTCTGCGTTTGGACTCCTCAGCAGCCCTTGCCTGGAGCCAGAACATGCCCCCCCTTCTCACCATGCCACCCCTTGCAACCCCTGCCACTCCCCCATCCCTACCCTCACCTTCACCCCAGGGCAGCAATAAGGAAAAGGAATTCAGGGGAAGGCAAGTCACTAAAACTAAAGAGGAGGGACCTCCCACTCAGACATCTCACCCCCACCCCTCAAAACAGCCTGCACATCTCCTGAGCACCACAGATTCGCAAGGCAGGACCCACCACATTACACCACTTGTCCAGTGAGCCACCAAGTCTTTCTGCTGGCCCAGCTGGGGCTCCTCATCACCCAAACTTGCAGAGTGAGAGCTGGAGCTGCAGCCACTCCAAGAGGCCGGTAGTGGCCCACATGGGCAGGCACCGGCCGCACTTGGAGACAATAAAGTCCTGAACCTCCACGACCATTACAAAAACTTCACCTGGGAAAACCACAAGAGTCTCTGGGGTGCACAGAACGAGGGCTCTCTGCCGGGAAGGAGGGATGCACAGGCCACCATGGCCAGGGAAGCAGGGCCTGGGCGCTGGGGGAACAGCACCCCTGAGGAGAGATCAGTGCTCGGCAGCACACAGAATGAAAAGGCGGCTTCCCTCTCTCCAAACGCAGCCACATCTTATTTCCCGGGCAAATCCTCATCCCAAACGTGTTCAGATGTCCCGGCTTCCAGAGGGCTACAGCCACTGCTCGGATGGGCCTTACAACCAACGGGCGAGACGAAAGCCATCACCAGGATCCACAGACCCACACCAGGAACCGGCACACGGTGAGCCCGGTGCTTCGGCGGCAGCTAGGCTACCCGCCGGCAAGTGGGACAGAAAAGGGAACGATCGATCCGTATCAGAAATCAATAGCTTACAACCTCTAACTGGAAATCAAACACTATAATCGACGGCTGCTCCGAGCGCAGCCGTTCCGCCGGCAAATGCACCCCTGAGATGAGAGAAGTCATCTCACCGTCTTGGAGTCCAGTTCATGTCTGGATTGGGCCAGGACCTTGTCGACGCCAGCCTGGTCCATGAACGTGACGAACCCGAAGCCCCTGAGCCCCGCAGCCCGGGTAGAAGAGGGGATGCGGAGAGAAGAGAGAAAGTTGGTTAAAGTGGCGGTCGGGCCGCGGCGGGGGCGAAGGGAGGCGCGGGCCCAGCCTCTCACCTGGATCTCTTTGTCAGCGGGTCCCGCATCACCAGGCACTCCTTCACCTCGCCGAACTGGCTGAAGTACTCCCGCAAGCCCTCTGCAAGCACAGCACCCACCGTAGGTGTCCTGTCCCGTCCCGGTCCGGCCCGGCCCCACCGCCCCCCCCGGGCTCAGCCTCAGCTCCGCCACCCCCGGCCCCGGCGGCAGGTGCGGGGCCCCGCGGCGCTCACCTTGCGTGGTCTGCCAGCTCAGTCCCCCGATGAACATTTTGCTGCGGGAGGAAGGGGAGAGCCGTGAGCGGGGCCGCGCCGGNGGCGGCCGGCGGCAGCCGCCGCGGAGGTACCAGGGGTCGTGCGGGGAGTCCGGGGAGGCGAGGCCGGGCTGGCTGCCGTCTGTCTCCATTCGGACCTCTTCTCCCTGCGAGGAGCGGCGCCGCACTCCCGGGGCAGATGAGCGCTGGAAAAGGGGCCGGACGGACAGGCCATGCTGCCCCCTCCCCCGACCCCTCTCCGCCGGGCGGGGAGGGAGCGAGGGAGGAGGGCCCGGCGGGCACAACCTGCCCGGCTCCTCCCACCCCCGCCGGCCCGCCGGCCGCCCTGCGCATAAAACCCGCCGGCGGCACCGGGGCCGAGTGCCGGGAGCTGCGCTTGCACCGCGCTAGGGGAGAGTGCCCGACCCCGGGCGCGGCGGCGGCAGGAGCGGCCCGGGAGCTCGCAGCTGCTTTGTCCCCGGCCGCGCCGCCCGCACCTGCCCCGGGGCGGTGGACAAAGGGCGACGGAGCCAGGCCCGGCCCGGTGCGCTCGGGCTCGCTGCGGCGGACCCGGAGACCCCGGCCCTGTTCCTCCCGGTGTTTCGCCGCCGCCGAGGGCGCTTCCAGGTCGGGACCAGGACTGCCTTGCTCAGCCCGGGACCCCGACCGGGCAGTGGGGAGTCGAGGCGCCTTACCGGAGCCCTGGTACCTCTGGGCCCCCTGGCAGCCCACGGGGACCCTGCAGGGGTCGGGGACTTCCCGGCCTCGCCGCTTGCTGCCCCGCACGGCAGTGCCCAGGCTGCAGGACCCGGGGCAGAGCTGCTGCCGGGGCACCGCGGAACCCCGTACAGCCCCGCAGCACCAGGTATGCACAGCCCAGCCGCTCTCCTCTGCCCGCGGCTCACTGGGAAGGGGGTAGGCTGGTCCCCAAGGCACCGCGCAGTTTCTTGCTCATTCAGGCTGACAGACTCGTGCCGAGCTCCATTCGAGTTCCACTACCACACAAGTTCATTCACATGCTGCTTCTCGAGCAGGTCTGTGCACTCCGCCTCTGCTCTTGGGCAACCTAGCTCGGGTGGCTGGAGGAGCTTAGCGAGGAACAAGTGAAATACCTGTAAAGTTGGAGTCAAGAGGAGAGCTGAAACCTTGCCTGACTGCACCAAGCATCTCTCTGGGAGAAGACACTGGTTTGCATCTGTCGCACATCAGAACAGAGCAGTGCTTAAAACCTCTGGTGACAGTGCTGTGACCCCTTCTCATAGCAAGAGGGTGTATCACTGGGTTCTGGACATATGCTACTGTGCTGCCAAATACTCCCCGCAGGCATCCCTAGCTCTGCTTCCAGCATGGGTCCCCCTGTACCCTCTCACTGCCTAAAGCAAGGTATTGACAGCTCAGGTCAGTGCCATCCTCATTTGACCTTTCTTCCCCTTCTCTCATGACTGTTTTTCCACATCCCAATACACATCCTCTCCTTCCTGGAGACAAACCACTACACCTTTGTTTTAGCAATATTCTGTAATAGTATCTTTTGTTACATGGGCTGCAACTTTGAGTTAAATTCATCGTCTGCCCATTAGCTGTGCCAAACCACCATTCACTCACCCCGTTTCCTGAGCTGGTTCAGGATCCTATCCTGTGTCCTGGCCCTGTGCTTAGGCACAGCAACACACTTAACACCAGAGACTTGGTAACTGCCCTGAGAACTGAGCTATGCAGCATCCCAGCTCCTGCTGCCACCGGTCCAGGCTGAGCTGCTTCTCCAGAATAACCTACTCTTCATTCCACAGGGCTGAAGTCATCACTTTGGGTGGAGGTGCCCTGAGAGGCAGCAGGGCTGGTGCAGCAGGGAAATATAAATAATGACATGCAGAGGTGGTACTGCAGCTGGCAGTGACAGGCAGGAGTGCAGAGCCAGTGGCAGCAACAGTGCTGAGGCAGCATCCCAGCCAACTCCCCTTGCATATCCTGAGAAACCTGGACTACTAAACTGGGCTACCAGAGCCACCACAGCTGCCTGCCACAGGGCCCAAACTCACTGATGTTTTGCTCCTTCCTGGCACCCGCTCTCTCATATGTGAAGGGCAAATACTTTAAAGGGGAAACTTACTAACAATTTCAAGTCACCATATTTATGTTCCATAATTGCCCAACCTAGGCACACTGCTAATGCTAATTAAAAACAAGAAAGAGGGGGAAAAAAACCCAGAAGCTCAGTGTTGGACTCACTAAAGGATAACATCTCTTAGTTTGCAACCAGTGCATTACTATAATTTTAAATGTGTTATTTTTAAGACAGTACAAACTGAGCACTCAGAGACACTGTTAAAATGCTTCACTGTGTCTTTTTTATGTTTATTATTTCATTCATTTTTTTCCACCAAAATAATATTGGAGAGGGGAGAACAGGATCAATGTGAGTTAACATCTGTGAAGATCAGAGGAAAAAAATTGAGCCTTCAGGAAAATTTGGATGGAGGATGTGGTTGGACTTGCATCACTGGCAATGACATAGTAAGCTACCATGTAACTTATTCCGAGGTTGTTTCCAAAACATACACATGATATTTTGTATTTCCACCTTAGGACCCCAAAGTGCTTTGTAAGTATCAATTCATTTATCTCTGTAATGCACAGGACAGTGGATCTTGAAAATTCTGCTGATTAGTGACAGTAGGAAGCTTTCCTCACAGAGAAGTAAATATATAAAGCATTCCAGACCTTATGATTGGAAAGATGATCTGCGAATATAAAATAATGCATCATTGTATTCCTGGGGCTGCAGACAGACAGCTGTAGTGCCTCTGTGGCTGCTGCTGAGAGGTTGCCAAACACCAGCGAGATTAACAAAACTGCTCAGTTTTCTTGCTGCTATTCAGTGTCTCATGTGTGGTAGAATGACACTATCAAAATCATGTCCACTTCCTGCTGAGGAGGATGATTGGCAAAGCTCTGCCCAGCACCAGTGGCAGACACTGGAGTTATTCATGGTGAGAGGGAGGTTCCAAAAAGTGGAGGTTAGGGGAGGGTCAGGAAGAGCAGCCGCCTCTTTTCCTCCCTCATCATATAAAGCTTAAGGAGAGATTGTCTTGGAGACCTGTCTCTAGCTGGGAGGTTTTGGCAGTCAGGAACTATAAAAAGTTTCACTTTTCATTTAGTTTGTACAGTTAATAAACAAATTTGAGCTGGAATTCAAATCATTTTTTTGTAACATTTTCATTAGGATGCTGAAGATGCAAACCTGGAAGGTATTAACTGTGGCTCCATAGGCAGCCTGGGGGCACTGCCTGGCTCTGGCAGTGGCTTCTGCTGGTTCTCACACCTGCTTTAGGAAGGATGCTGACCTTCTGGAAAAACTGATGGCAAAACCTTGCTAGCCCATGCATGAGGCAGCCAGGGGTGCCTACCTCGAAGGGAACCCACTGCTCCAGCAACCACTTGCCTGGCAGGAAGCTAGCCTGGAAGAAGGGTCAGGCACACAGGCAGAGAGGAGCTATTTAGGGAAATTAAATTATTTAGATTCCACTCAGGTGGGGGTGAGGGACAGAGTCAGCAATAGGAAGAGATGAATGACTGCAAATGCACCAAGGATTTCTTTACTTCATATAAGAAACCTCAGGGAGCAAGATTCATGGGGGAGAAAACTGTTTACATGGTGCAGAGCACAGGATGGGTTGGAATACAGAAGAGGAACAGGGTGGCAGCAAGGGAAACATAGGAGCCGAAGAAAGGGGATGGGAAGAGTAAGTAGAGACAACTGGGAAAACTGGAAAAGGAGTGAGGGAGGGAAGAGGAGGAGACCACTCCAACTACCACAAAGCAGCAAGAGGGATCGAGCCTCACTGGGGAAAAAAAGGGAAAGAAATCTGCAGGGGATGAAAAATAAAGCATCAAGAGAACTTGCAGCATAGTAAATTCAGTTTAGGGATTCAGCATAAAATAGCAAAACCAGAGAGGTCTCTGAAGGACAGTGGGAGATTGCAGGCTTCCACCCGCTGTCCTGGAAATGATGGCTAAGGGAAAAATCAGAGAGCCCTGCCTGCTATTCTCCCTCTCTACAAACTCTAAAAACTACTACGTGGCGTCTAGTCTCCATGATCCTATCTAAACCAGTCCAGCAAACGAGGGAGGAAGCTCTGGCTGCTCAGCTCTAACAGAGGAGCTGTTCCATGCATGGAGTGTGCCCATGCTGCACCAGCCCAGGTGCCACCTCTGTGCAGCAGCCTGAAAAGAGATGGAAATGTTTTCATTTCCCATTAACTTATATTTTTTTAATGCTGCAAAGATTACATATAAAGAGACAAAAAGCAATGACAGATTTGAAAAATGAGACTTCTCTCCTTGAAAGTGCCCTGAGCTCTGCCTTCCCTCTAACCTCTTAGTTACCATTTGTCCCAGCCTTCCATCACTCACTGCTTTCTGCTCCATCCTTTCTCCTAAGCCCTTCCCAGTCTCCACTTCCCACGGAAAAGGGACCTTTCTTAGAGCATCCACTGTTAAGAGGCTCTTCCCCAGCTGAGAAGCAGAGCATTGCCTCCTCTTCTTCCCCTCCTCACCTGGAAGCTCAGAGCTTCCCATGGTGGGATACAGAGGGACTCATTTCCCCACTATTAGAAAAGAGAGATGAGGATGGATGCAACCAAAATCCACAGGACCTGCTGGACTCTTTTAAAGAAGATTGATTATATTGTTTCTTGTGCTCACGGAAGGTAAGGCAATAGGGTTAGTTAACTCAGAAAGAGATAAATGTTAGATACCAGGAGAAACTAGCAACTATAAGGATAGCTAAAGATGGGAGAGTAGAGCCAGGAAGGCCAAGGAATTCCTATTGATGGAAATTTTTAAGAATAAATTAAATAACTGTCAGTTTGGTGATTATATCCTGTTTTGTTCTTGCACATTACATTCATAGATGGAGCCTAGAAAAGAGAAATAACAGAGAAATTTAAAGGCTTTGGTCCATGGGTTCATATCAGGGCAAGTAACAATGCAGCATGGGCCCAGGCTGACCAAATACCACCAGGACTGAGAGAGCATCTGGGAAAAAGCTGGGCGAAGACGGGTAATGAGAAAAGTTCTGGGTCAGGTTTGAGAGCTGCCAGACACCTTATACAAAAGGGATTTCTGTATTAACATTTTAAGAAAGTATTAAAGTTCTGAATTTAAAATAAAATCCTATGTCCCAATGGAAGAGGGGCAGGGTGAGCCCCAAACACACCAGCACAGCCAACACAGCGTTCCCAGTGCTTCCTTGCAGGGACACCACTGGTGCCTGGCTGCCTGGTGTGCTGGGCCTCCAGCAGCAGCT
This sequence comes from Thryothorus ludovicianus, assembly GCA_013397245.1. Lineage (NCBI taxonomy): Eukaryota > Metazoa > Chordata > Aves > Passeriformes > Certhiidae > Thryothorus > Thryothorus ludovicianus. The sequence goes on along the minus strand of VZTB01017790.1, from coordinate 794,810 downwards.
CCTCAGGCAGTGATGCTGCACTACCCATGGACCTGCACCTCCTCTGCAGGTCTGACGCATGTGTGAATTATTAATCTGGGGATGGAGTCAGCACCATGTCAAGGACCTCTAAAATCTGCCTTAAAGAAGGTGGAGTCTCAGAGAATAGAGGAATAAGGGGAGAACAGGGCTCAGGGGGAGGACTGGATTCCCTGCTGAGATGCTTGCAGGAGGCAGAAATCTGGGTCCTGGCACTGTCCCAGAGCAGCACCAGAAGGAAGCACTCAGAGGAGCAAACAGAGAACTTTTGGCCGAACACATGAACAGGAGCTGAGCAAGCAGAAGCTGTTTCTTCATCCCCTCTCTTTCAGGACATAATTGATTTCCTACCTCTGCTATAGCACTCACACTGGCTTTTAACTCTCCCATTTCTTCAAGACTTATTTTCTAATCTAAGATGATGGGACCTCTGCTCCACAAATCCCAACAGCACTTCTCAGAGGATGACATTATAGCATTCAGGAACTATGATAGTGTAAAGCAACTGGGGCTAAGTAACTGTTAAACTTAACAGCACAACATTGAGAAGGTTTGCAGATTATTTGGAGGAAAGAACAGAAAAGAGTATCTTTAAAATCCAGGGTGCATGCTGGAGCTCCTGAGATGAGAAAGGTTCAGACCAAGGCAAGTATACAGGACAGAAATACACACTGTAAATCTTCCTAAGCAGCTCAGCCTGTCCTGGTTCCTCAAGGTTTTGCCAAGGTATTTTGTTTGTACTTGTCACATGACTTACATCAGGCATCACATCCTAATCAAGACGGACACCAGTGTCTTCCCAGGCAAAGCTCCCATCCTCAGATTGCAGGAGAGGCTTAGCTGCTCTGTACACGTCACTGCTGCCTGAGCCTCCTCCCTGCTGAAGGAGGCAAGAGGCTGCCAGGGTCCAGGTGTACTTGTGGTCAGCCTTCTCTGGTCTTTCTGTTTGTAGGACAGGCCACTGCAAGGCACAAACTCACCCAGTGTGTGTTACACTCAGAACTGTTCCTACAGCACTGCACCCAGCACAGATGCTCTGAAATAGGAGTGGTGTCCAGCAGAGAGGAAGGGCTTCCCTCACCCCAGGGCACATCTTCACTCAGGCTTACAGGCTCCCAATCCTTCCAGCCTAGGGAATGTGGAATGAGATGGCTGTTACTAAATGCTCTAGTTTCAGCAACCTTCACCAGTTTTTAAATGTGTTTGGAACTGGAAAAGGCTCAAAATCTGTTCTTTGATTCCAGGACACTGCGATTCCCCTGCCCACACACCCTGCCAGCTGACCTCTAATTGAAGAGAAGCTCTCATTCTGCACTGCTCAAAGTCTAGTGGGAAATACTTTGCTCATGCTGATACTTGTCCATTCTTGCCCATCTTTTTCTCACTTTTCACAGCCTTTAAGCATTTATCTTTTCACGCCTTTGCCTGCTGTGGATTTCCCTCAAGGCTGATTTTGCTACCTTAGGGTCCTTATGCCATTTTCTTTTATTTGGTGGGGTTTGAGTTTTTGTTTGTTTGTTTGTTTGTTTGTTTGTGGCATGTTTTTTTTGGTGGGTTTTTTTGTTTTTTTTTTTGTTCCAGGCAGAAATTTCCCCACCTACCTCATGCCCATGCAGTTCCATGAGCTGAAGTAAAACAGTAAAACTGAGTCACCGACCCTTTTCCCACCAGGAGCAAGTAGTGATTCACAAACTATTCCTCAGAGCTCCCAGCTGGCTGGTGGCCAAGGTACTGCAACAGCTAAGGACCAGCTCCCTCTCAAGTAGCTGGCCAAGGCATTATTTAGCACAAGGCTAAGACAGACAACATGGAGATACTCCTTCAAAAGCAGGGACACAGAGGACTTGTGGAATGTGTATTGAAACCATCCCTTTAGTAAAAGTATGAATGAAACAATAACTTCTACAATTCAAAGTTTCTGTCAGCATCCCTAGCTCTGATGGGGAAGAAACAAAATGGGGAATAGTAATGTAAATGTTAAAGAAACATTAGTATAGTAACATTAAAAAACATTTAAGGCTCAGACAAAAATGTGTTTAAGATTTTAGTTCCATCTCGCTGCCATTTTCCCAATAATTAAATGAGCAATTCTGCACTCCTTTTTGCAGGAATGATCAGTGTCTTTTTAGAGACATCAGGAGAAAGGACTCTCATGAGTTACACGTGAAATAGAGGGATCATACTCTGGTTTAAGACATCTTGACTCACTGGACTTGTAATCTGATTAAATGGGTGTTTTTGGAATCCCTTTGCAGTATGTCCTGCCCTGCTCTAGCCTTTCCCTTCTGGAGGTAACCAGGTTTACTGCTTCACAGACACCCTTGGGGTTTGGAAACTGCTCACTTGTGATGGATGGAAATAATGAGGCATCTTCCAAAACTTCCCCCTGATTTTAAATGTTTGAGTCAAGAAGCTGGAAATGAGTAAACATTCCTCTTCCAAAGAAGGCCTGGGAAAGCTCTCAGCACACATCATTTTCTGCAAAACAAGCTTGTGGTGTCCCATGGTGCACACACGAGGTCTGGGTTTGTTAGTGGCACAGGTGACCAGGTGGAAAGCATAAGGCTCAGTAATTTACACCTTCTCTATGTTTCCAGCTGCAATGCACCCTGGCCTCTGTTTACTGGCACTCTGCTGGACACCCAGGAAACGAGTTGGAGTGCTTTGCACTCTCACATGTTACAATGTTCCTGTAGCAGAAACTGTATTTAAATCACATTTCAAGGGTGAATCTAAAAGGGCCTTTCTGGCGTTTTAAGAAACCCGGGAATAGAGCAGACAGCTGCTAGTACAGCAGCTCTGGAATAAAACAAGTTTTTGAAGTAGGAAAGCTGCTCTTACACACTCCTGCTGTCAGGCAAAGCATGCTCAAGTGTGTTGGTTGTTCTGGAGCCTTGAAAGCAATGCAGTGTCTGGTAAATTCACCCCCAGATGCTGGGAGAACAAGGGATTGTGGGAGACAGTGTAAGATGGGGAGGGATTTACAGAGAAAAAGCAAATCAATGAAAGTTTGTTCAGCCTTACTTCCCTTTTGGTTTGTTTTTAGTGAGGCTGCAGTAGGAAATTTGAAGATTTTATGCTTGTGTTGCTTTAAGGACAGGAATGCTGGAAACAGAGGTATTTGATACCTTTGCTGCTAATTACAGTGCAAGCTCCCAGTGTCCTGACAATGCCCTTGTCCCTGACCTGGAGGGGCCTCACTGTCTCAGGGTCAGCTGTAATTTAGTTTCAGGTCAGACCTGGGACTCTCCTGCCAAACTAACTGCACTTTGTTTTGAAGTAGGGACCATTTACTAGCAAGTCTGAGACCATCAAACTCATTTCACTAACAAGAAACAGGAACAAAGTGCAGAGCCCCTGAGACGAAGGTCAGTGTTCGACACAGGGAGAGTTCAGCTGCATCATGAAGGAAGGGGCTGTTCTGCCCACTGAGCCCCACAACCACAGGAGCTCAGATCTTCTGCTCTCCTCAATTAACCAAGTTTATTACAGACAGGCCTAGGGACCAACTAAGCTGTGCCAGGCCCTGAGCAGGCAGCAGCACTGTCAGGCCCCACCTTAGAGCAGGGCTACAAGGTTGCTCCATCTCACAGGAGGCTCCAGAGGAGCCAGCTCTTCAGTAAAGCTGTAAATTGTTTGTGCTGCTCCTACCTCTTTCTCACAAACTGGCCAGGTGATTTGGGCCACAAAAGCTTTTTTTTTACTGCTTGAGAACTGAAGGGTTTTCTCCCTACCTTTTGTAACAAAACAAAAGTTTCAAGATCTTCATTGAGAACATGTTGCAGAAAATAACTCAAAGCTGTAAAGGGAAATACCTTTTATCTTCCCCAAATAACCAGCCCTCTCTAACTCAAGGGAAAGTAAGATCTTTCCAGCAGAAAAACTGATTTTGATTCTGATCTTCCCCTTCACCATACTGATGGACAGAGATTCTACTGTCATGATAACATATGGCATTACCTGAAATTAACTTGTCATTTAATAAACAGTTCTTTACAATTTATATGTTAGTCTGAGCACCCCAAGCATTTTGCATACTGTCAGAGTCCCTATTCTTTTGCACTTATGTAGATGTAGGACCAGGTTTGCTAAGGGAAAATCCATCCACAGCATTTTTTTTTTTAAATTTTAACTCTGCATATTACTGCAACAAGAGGCCAACTTAAAGGAAAAAAATGAAAGATTGGTGCAGTTTTACAAAACAGTAAAAGGTTTTTGACATCAAAGGAAGGTTCCATGTCCAAATCTATAAACACACGAGTGAGACAGACAAGTATAGACCCAAACATACTTTTTGGGAAAAGTAAAATATATTCAGCTATAGTTGATGGCCAGAGTTGGGGCTGTTAGTAAGATGTGAGAGATCACAGCTATAGCAAAGAACAGGACCTCTAAGGGATAATTTAATCTTACTTTCATAAAAATTGCTGCAAAGCAGTGTGGCAGGAGGAATTACCAGCACCACAAACTACAGATGAGTTCAAAATGCAATATTTCTGTTGTCAGACATCATAGTTCCCTAACTGCCTGTACACACAAACCACTCTTCTAAGCATTGGTGCCTCTAGAAATATGAAACCAGCTTCCAAGAGCTCACTGCAATCTCCAGAACTCTTTGTGGGACAGGTCCCAGCTACCCAAGAGCTGGGTATCTCCTTCATGACTCCCTGAGAAAACCACGAGTTTCAGGAGCAGTGGAATTGCCATACACCAGAACAAGGCTCTGGAGCAGAGCAGATAGCTTCCTTGGCAGCTGGCCTGCAATGTTGGAGCTCACTCCCAGGAGAGATTAAAGGGAGTAAAAACCTCATTGCGATGAGCAAAGCACTCAACCTGCTTCTACCACAAATCTCTCACAAGAGCAAAAAAAATCCAAAAGTATCTCTACAAATAGGAGGCTGCAGGAACAGAGAAAAGATAACCCAGTTAATGTCATGCACACAGCTTTGCTACCAGCTCAGGCAACACTGCTCAGTGAAGGACAGGCAGAAGCTCTGAGCAGAGCCTGTTTTACACCTGGAAGATTACCTGGCTAACATCTGGACTGAGAATTGCCTTCCTGCTTAAAGTCACCCAAGCTCCAGATCTGCAGCTGCAAAGCTTTCAAGTGAGGTTTTTAAATTTGGAAGGTGAATAGCATGAAATGTATTCTATCCCCCAGATGACCTTATCCAAGCTCATTTTCAGGGTACAATAAAGGACAGAAGTTACCCTCAGGTTCCCAGGTAATGCAATTTATACCCTGAGGAAAATGAAACTACAAACTACTTGGACTCACTAAGACTTTGTGTGCTTTTGGACTCTCCTGCTACTTCAGGTGTCGCTACATCTGCATGGCCCTTACAGCAACAGGAAAAGGAGAGGTTTTTCACTTGTTTCAGGGAAGGCTGAGCTCTGCCCACAGACAAGGTAATTTTCTGTCTACACTCAGAGGACTCTGCACACAGGAGCTGTTTCCCAAGGGCAAAGCAAGACATCCTTTTGAGACAGCTCCCAGAGCTGGAGGTCCTGCAGGGCACCACATGGGCTCATCCCCAGCCTGGGAGGCTCCTGGGAACAGTGACACAATGAGCATGGACTGCCCAGTTAACCATATGGAGGTCACCTCCCATCCTCTGCTTCACTGCCACCAAAGTAGGAGCAAGGTGGAGCATGAAGCTCTGGGCAGGGCTGTGCGGGTGGCAGCCCAGCCTGGGAACTCAGGAGCAGCAAGGAAGGAGAGGATGCTGGAGTGGAAGTGATTTGAATTAGAACAAACTGGCTGCTGAATAGAAGCTTTTATTCCAGCATGGAGAAGGCTTTGTTAGTCAAGCACATGTGATGCACAAAAGCCTCCACTTGAATTCATTGAGTTTTAATTGGTTCTCAGGTGGGGGAGGAGATGGGTGTTAGGAATTAGGGATTCCTTAAAGAGGCAATATCATTAAATCTTTACGCCTCTTCCCTCTCACCCCCAGCTTCGGCTTAGAGGAGTCTGGCCTCATTCAATTGTCTCATGTTAGAGAATCAGAAAAACTGAGGGAGAGAAAGGGTGGGAGGGAGAGTCACTAATAAAGCCTAAAGGGAGATCAATGAATGAGGAGGGTGAGGGGCAGGAGGAAGACTGAAAAAAGAAAGAGCCTGGTTGGAAAAGGAGGGAGGTCACACGCAGGCAGGGAAGACAGGAGAACCTCAAAGGGATGCGGGGAAAGAGAATGATGCCATTTGAGTCGGTGCTTTCTTTTTTTCCCTGCATTCCTTCTTTTATTGAACATTTAAAACTTCCCTTGGAGATCCTCTGTCTTGGCTCTGTAAGCCTGTGCCCCAAAATAACAGAGTCAATCACCAGAAGGAAGCAAGCAAATCCTGGGATGGGTATGGGGTGCATGGTTCATGTGCAAGGGGAATGAGAGCAGTGAGAGAAACCTGCTCGGAAAGACCTCGCAAGAGCTGCTGCTTGTTTTGCCAGACAAAGCACTTTGCAAACAGAAGTTTTGTTACTAAGAGCCTGCAGCAGATGTAGCTGACTCAAGGTCCTTGTGAGTGAAAAAGGGAGTAATCAGGAGCTAAGGAGATTGCACAACCAACGTTGCAGGAAGTTCAGCATGCTGCCTAGTGTATAGAAGGGACCCTGGGTACCTGGCGAGCCAGACCCTGACAGACAACTGCTATGCTGTGATGTGGAACACACATCTCACAAATGTGTAATGATTTCCACCAGTCCAATACATCATGGGAGAATGAATTAATGTTGATTTAACTACTACACTTGGAATTTAGATAGGTAAGTGAATGACATACCAAATGCACTGCCAGCAAACACCAACTCAAATGCATTTTCTTTTAGAGTTCCTGACAGAAGAAACACTGTTTCTATATTTAAGCCAGACAGTTTATCCTGTACAAAGCCACACACTGGAGATATTTTTTGCAGGAAGCGCTGCCTACTGTTTTATTATAATTCTTCATTACAAAATTAGACTGCACGATCTCTGCTTGTAGACACCATGGCACTAAAACAGTGGCACTGCAGCCAATTACTACACAAACTCAAGTAGGAGGTCTCTGACTTCTGTTCGAGGACAGTGTGGGATGCTGAAAACAGCATTCCCATGGTGGCTTCTCTCTGAGAGACTGATCCAAGTAACTTGTGAAATCTGAAGGAAACACAAGATCCTCCACTGACATAGCTGTGGTACAGGGTAGCACTCATACACTTAGGTTATTCACGTATTTCAGAGCACAGGGGAAAAAAGAGATTGGTGAACTCCCCTATTGAAAGTGTCATAGGATCCAATTTTCTAAACCTCCTGCCTGAAAGAGGAGCCTAAGTATCATTTAGAAGTGACACAGAAAACAAAGCCTCATTTGGTCCTAAACTCCAGCTAAAAGCAGACGTGGTCTCCACCTGGCAAAGGCATTTGTGAGCAGTGGGCCGCAACAGTGCCTGGCACCAGCTACAGAGAAAGCATTTAACCACACATGGAGAAGAGCTAACACCACTTGCCTTGATTTTTAATACTCCAAAGTCTACATGCAGACTCTGCCAAGCTGCCTACTGTCACCACTTGACCAGTGACAACCCACAAGAGCCCTGCCCTTCAGCAGCAGCAGGGCTTTCCTCCAATAAGGAAGTCTCCTCCAGACAGTTCACATAGGAAAATACAAACAGACAAAAAAAAAAAATCGTATTAGAGAGATATTATTTTTCCTATTCAATAAACATTTCCTGTGTGCTTCAGCTTGTCTCTTCTCAGAGCTCACCTGCGTTATGGGTAACAGATTTATTTCTTAGGGGTTTTAAATACTCCATATAATTCCCAGCATAATTTCAAACGATATCTGACTCACTTGAAGCAACCAGCTACTCTGCATCAACAACAGTAACATGGGTGAGTCCATCTTATTGTGCATGGTTCTAAACACGATCCCTGCTCTGTTGGAAAGCCACATCACTTCACACAGGACTAAGCAATGGTACTGTTTTCCTACAACCCTGCATTCCACACTAGAGATAGAACAACTCCTGTCACTATCTTCCCAGCAGCAAAATGCAGAAAAAGACTGTTGTAGTAAAGATGGGCAAGGTCATGCCTCCAAGACTGCTCCCTATATTTATCCTAGACTTGTTGTCCTGGATGCATTTGCCCTCCTCCCAGCAGTTTGCCAGTAACAGCCTTTCCTGTAATTGTTTTCTTCTCTTTCAGATACATTTAGTTTATACTTCAGTGCTGGAGTATTAGTTTTCATGATTTCACCTTGCTTCTCAGGAATCTCCTATTTTGTAACTTTCAATAGAACCAGACCATTTATGCCTTTGGAAAGAAAAATAACAGGGGAAAAAAAAAACCCTCCCAGTACTCTCAAATGTCTCATTGCTGTCCTATGGCTTTCAGTAGAAGCCTTTGGTAGTTGGGATCCTCTTGTAACATATTTCCTAGCAAGTACCATTTCCACAACCTCTTGGTATGCGACAGCAGGCACTTCTGAACTGCTTCACTACACAAGCCACAGATTTGTCTGTCACAAACAGTGTCAGTTATCACAGCATCAAATTTGCTGTGTGCAGCAGGTCTCCAAGACTGCCATGAATTGAAAATTGTTTTGCTACCTCTTCTCAATGCCTGACGGGACAGGTATCTCAGCAATCAGCAGTGGCTTTGGGGCAAAGTGTGACTGACACATCTGTATCAGCTATCCAGTTAATTTTATTCCTGGCCTGTTTCATTACATTAAGCCTCACGATGCTCACCATATTTCCTCCTTTCCAAGCACGAGAGATAGCAAAACCATCCTTTCAGCTCCAGAAGCAGTTTAGCTACAGCTGCTCCACCGATTAGACTGGCTTCACCTCACAGGTCCTCCTGCAACCAGGAGATTGCCTCTTTCTTTTAGAGTATTAAAATCATAAAATGCAGCCAATTCTAAGCAAAACTTAGCCTTAACAAGGTATAACTGACAATTTCAACAGGACCACAACAGAAGTATCCCATGCCAAGCTACTGGTTAGGCACAAACTTTTACTTTCTGTTATCCTCTGAGAAGGGGCTGATTTGTGTGGTTGCTGACATAATTTCAAGAATATGAAGGCCATCTATAGCACAGGTCTTCACAAAGCTTGTCAGAATGTTCAAACAGAAACAAGCCCTGCCATCCTTGGAAATCACTCGTTTCTGCTCCAATGGACAAGCCCTCGGAAGGACGCTGGGAACACCCATCCTTTGCTCTGTCAAGGGCCACATCAGCATCACATGTTGAACTCAAGGGTTTCCTGCAAATTGCAGCTTCTCATGCTGCTTCATTTGAAGCTCCAGTCCCCAAGCAGGCTCCACGCACAGGTTCCTGCTCCAGCCCATGCCAGAGCTGTAGTACCTGCAGGACCAACCACCAGAGCACTCACAGCTTCCATGGGCCCACAGGCCACATCCAGGTTTGTGCAGGAGGAGGCCAGAGCTGCACTGGAGCCAGGCACTCGGTGTTACAGACAGAATGAGGCTAGGATGACTAATGAGAGAAGCCAGCACTGCAGAAGCTTTCCAGCCCAGTGCCCTCACAGGTTTCTGTGTGAGATGATAGCATTCACACATTTATCAGTGTGAAAGTGCACACTTACTCTTCTTTAAATCTGAACAAACCTGCACCTCCATTGCTCTGCTGATCAGTGGACCTCGCTTGGAAAGAGCTTTACAAATGCACACCACTACCAGTAACAACACACAAGTTCCCACTGGGAACTTCAGGGAAGAGCTCTGCACTCTGGTACATTCATTCATTGTATCTAAACATGTTACTTCCCTGAATAATATCAGTGCTCTGTCTCCTGTGTTTTGACAGGTAAGTAGATGAGGGGCACTGTGGCTTTAAGAAGGTCATTTCCACTGTCCTGCCGCTGTAATTAGCCTGCTAAAGAAAGGGCAGAGGCTGGAAATTGGATTGAGCAAACCAGGCTTTAGCCGCAGGATGAAGGCAGAGCTCCGGGATTGTTATGTTAATCACCTGAGCTCAGCAGTCCCTGCCCTTCAAACAAGCACAAACCCGGTGCAAACCCAGCACCTCTCTGCAAAGCAAAACCAGTCTGGCTCAGGCTTCAGCTGCCCCAGGACATCTCCCTCCACCTCCTGGGATGCAGGGGCCACCCCTGTGGACAGACCTGGTGGCTCCTGGAGAGGATCCTCTGCCTGGCCACTGCCTCAGCCCCTGGTCATACAGTTCCTCTGATCCAGAGCACCGGGACACAACCGCCAGCGGCGGGAACACTCAGTGGGGTCACAGGTGATGCTGTGAGCCGATGGTCCAGGGCTGCTTTACACCATCGCAGTGTCCAGCCCCAGCCATGCCGAGTCAAAAGCATGTCTGAAAGGACAGATTGCTTACTGATGTAAAAAAGCATTAAAAACAATAGGCCAGATTTTTATTCAGTATAATAATGACTGTAGGCAGCAGGACTGCAGGAGGGTGTCAGCCTCTCAGCAACAACAGCACAAGCTCCCCAGGTCCCTGGGCCTCTGGCTAGTGCTCCATTCAGTGTCTTCAGCATCAGAACCACCCCAAGTTAATCTCTGGAGCAGGTCTTGGGGGTAGAGTCTCCAGCCTGCTTATGAACTCTCTCCAGGAATGCAGCTACACTGTGTGCCAGAGCTGTCACCTGCACCAGACAGTGGTGTCACCTCAACAAGAGGTGCTGCACAAGCCAGCAGCAGTTGGAGATATGGCCCAAGGTGCCCTGTGTGCTGTAAGGACATGTTTGTGGCAAAGCCAGTGAGAGTTGGCCATGAATTGCTCCCAGCCAGCTGCCTGCTGCCTCCTGTTTTGTCCTCTTCACCTCTCCCCTCCACGGGAAACAAGGCTGGGGTTTACCTCACTGGGCTTTACTAGCTTGTATCCCTGGGAAACATAGCATTTTGTCTCCTCTCTGCTCAGAAACTTTGGGCTAACAGCCCTCACCACCACCACCCACCTTCTTTTTAAAGCAGCAACCCAGGCTGGCCATTGTCCCCTCCTTTTGCCCCTATTTTCTTAGGCAAGCTTGTGCTTCTCCCCCGCAAGGGGACAGCTGGGGCTCCGCGTTACCTCCCTTGTTCTTTGGCACATTTTCTCACTGCACCCCTGTGCTGCTGGGGAGGGGGAGGGAGGGGAGGAGGATGGGAGGGCAGTGTCTGGCTCCGCACCCAGCGCGCCGGATGGCATGGTTTTGGAGAGGCCTGGCTTAGTGAAGTTATTCAAGCCAACGGCAGCCTGGCAACCGGGCGGCCACAATGGGAGTGCAGGAGGAGGAATGTTTCCACATGCCTGATCAATGGGAGCAAGGGAGACAGCAAAGCAAACAGAAGCTGGGAAAGAGACACAAAGAGAAAGCAGCCTTTTCTCTGCTCAGTTCCTTTCATTTGTCACAGCTCTTTGTGCGACTGATGACAACGGAGGCCCTTCGGAGGCTAGTTTTAGGGAGTTTGGTTTTTCTAATTAAATAAAATGCCGTGTCCTTCTTATTCATTTGTCACCTTCCCGCTCGCCAAAAAAACCCCAAAAGCAGCCCCATCAGCACTTCGGGCTCCCTCTCCACGCACCTCCCAGGAGCCCCAAGCACCACTTTCTCCCTGGGAAGGTCGAAAGGCACAACCATCCCCTCACCCACTCAAGAGCAGCTCCGTGCTGGACCGGCCGCCCTGCCCGAGCGCCGCCAGGGCCCTGCTCAGGGGCTGCAGCACAGGCCACCCCTGGCCCCTGCCTGCTCATTACGCGAATAAAGAGTCCAGAGAAGGACAACTTCTCTGGAGGTGGCGTGCTCCTGCAGCAGCTGCTGACGAGACTAACGGGCAACTTTCTATGGGAGCGAGGCAGCGTTCAAAACAGGGTGAGGGGACAGTTGCCTTGGAAACTGGGGCCATTTCTGCTGTGGAGCTACAATTTCCCTCAAATGTCCCAGACAGGATTTACCTAGGAGCTGACTGTGGGACAGAAACTTTTGCAATCTGCAAAGTAGATGCCTAGAGAGGGGATGGAGGCGAAGGAGAACAGAGGCACCAGCCTGCTGGTGCTGGGTTGTGTGGTGACAAACAATCCAGACCTGTTGCATAACCAGTGTTGGGAGCCCAAAGTTGTTTCCTCTAATTACTATGCAAGAGTTCACATCAACAGGCCTCCTCTTGTGCAGGAGTTTACAGGAAAGGTCCTCCCCAGCTTGAAGGCATCACCAAGCAAAGTAAGAGGAGAGAGAGTTTGGGGGTAAGTTTTCTGCATTGAGGTCAGAGGAGAGGTTATTCAGTCTCGTTTTTAAAAAGAGGTCTAGCTGAATGTATGTAGTCCTGAAGAACAGAGAAACCTCCTGGTTGCTGAGGAACAGGAGGCAGGACATCTGCCTCCTCCACACCTCCACCAAAACACATGCTTCCTCCTCCTGTAAATAACTCCATCCCCAAGCACACAGGGCTGCAGCAGCTCAGCTCCAGCCCTGTGAGCATCAGGAGTGCAGGAAAAGAACCAGTGATCCTGCACGGGTCTTAGGAGGAGGGAACTTCTTTAATGATCATGGCAACATTTGGGATCTCACCAGGGTTTTGCTTAGCGTCAAGCTCCAGCCAAACCATGAAAAGGAGCTCCAGCAGTGTAAGTCAGAGAACAGCAGCATGAGCTGAAGGAAATAGAATGAACCTTGGTCCTAATCATGGATGTAGCCATGGTTCAACAGGAAAATTCCTTCCCACTTTCAACATCCAAAGACACAAATAGCTAAACACAGGCTTCTCAGTCCTCATGGACAGATATTCCAGACTGTTCCAGCAAGTTCTTCTGTCAACAGCTCTTTCTCTTCCCAGGATTTATACTGAGCTCAGGACCTCTAAGGTCCTCAGTAGTCTTCTGTCTCAGTCAATCAGTGGGACCACCAGTATTGGTCTAGGTATTTTGGCAGTCAAGATCTGAACTGATAAGGATAGGTTGTGTAGCCTTATCTTTTTCCAATATCACTCCACCTGAATTGCACTTCACACCCCACTTCTCTACCCAGCCCTCTCCTTTGGGGGTTCAGGCACACCTGTGTAAGCAGGTTAAAGAGGATCCCACAAACAATTTTTCACAAAAGTTGAATTTCGGCAGTGTTGGGATTTTTTTTGCCTCATTCTGGAGGCATCAAAGGGATATCATGCCTCAGTTTCACTGTTTTTCCCACCTTCCCACAGCATCACGTGATGCTTTGATGGCTAATAATGTTCATGATGTGTTCATTTAACAATGTAATTGCCTCTAAATAATAATAATTAAAATTTCTAAAAAAGAGGATTCTACCCTACCCCTTAACACCATATAATCAGCAAACTTGTTTTTGGGAAGCGTCTCCATTTCCATATCTGTATCACTGTTGTCCCAGTCCTGCCTGGCTCTTCCTGCCCCCAGACATGTGCTAAGTGCCAATCTGCAGCTGAATGAATAAGAGCCTCCCCTCCCACAACTTCAGAGAGAAAACTAACTCCACAGACACTACCTACCCCTTCAAACTTATTCTGGCATTCCTTGAGCATTTTTGTAAGGAAATCCACCTTCACTCCTGCTCAAAGGATTGCTTTCATTAAGGCCTCTGTAGATTTGCAATGGCAAGTATTTGACCTGCTTCAAAAATATTCATGAGACTCACATGCATTCAGTAAGGGCAGACAAGCAAAAGCTTCAGCTCATGTTCTCCTGAGGTCTCAGGGTGCTGATGGCAATATACATCCTAATTACAATATATAACATATTGAGAACGAGACCTTGTCAGCTCTGATGACGCTTTCTTTGAGTCAAAGAATCTGGAAGTGATTGTGATTATTTCTCAGTAGAACAGAAAAAAGTCTAACCATGTGCAAATATTTCTAAGTAATTGCCCTTTTCCCTGGTCTCAGCAAGAAGCTTTCAAGATAGGCCACAGGTAACACTTGAACTGTACAAGAAAACTTAGACAAGTCCAGAACTGGGGTTGTGCAGAACAGCAAAATGGGCTGCTCCTATGCAGAAAAAAAAAAATTCCTCAGGTATGCAGACTGCCAAGACAGTCCATTATGGGATTCATTAAGCTCTGAAACAGAGATTGCTCTTCTTTACACACAGTGCATGGTGTAATGTGCATGGACAAAACAAGCAGGAAAGCAGCATTCATTCCCCACAGAATTCCAAGCAGTTACTGCAGACTTCCAGAAATATTGCAAAGCAGTGCAAAACACCATGCAAGTGGTCCCTTGTGAGGAAGAAAAGCAAAGTGTACTCCCTGTTAACATGATCACTGCAAGGCAGAGCAGTTCTCACAGAGCTGGTGCTGCTCTTTCACTCCTGCACCTGCTGTGAAGACACCATCCCAATAAGTAGCAGCACTCTACAGCTCCCTGCTCTGCCTCTCTCAACAAGATCCTTCTGTGCTGCCTATGGATTCATCTCAAGATAACATTCTTTGGTAGAAGGACAACCTGCTGATGGACACATGCAATTAGTAGCCTGCTGACAGGAGCCCTTTCAGCCTGTCTGTGGCCCCTTTTACTGAGGTAAAGCTGGCACAGTGATCCAGCCACTCATCCTTTGTTACAGCTCTATAAAGCGGAGGAAATAATTCAAAAAGTCTTAAAGGGAACCTCAGGGTGGAAAGAGAAAACCTGACAGGTATTCCATAAATGAGGGAGAGGCACCATTTTATCACTGTTGAAACAGCTCCCACTACTGAATCAATAAGTCTTGAGCTTTTTATGATCCTCCTTGGCACAGGTAATACCACAACAAGGCAAAGAGCTACCTCCTGCAACCATATAAACAAGTAAATCTCAAAGGGGAGAAGGGGTGGGACAGACAGATAGGATTTCTCTCACAAAGTACTGTGTTCATCCCAACTGAAAGGGGAATACTTCCTCTAATTAGCCTTTCTTTCAGTTTTGTGACAATGTGACCCTGATGCAGACAGTGCACAGGTGATGGACAGAGCACACACAAGACACCTGGCACTGTGGTACTGTCCCACCAACCTGCTGGCCTCCTGCAAGTTGTGGAGGACACACCACACCCAGCGACCAGATCTCCCAGCAGCCTAATTACACAACCTTGCCACAGGGGTCAACCCCCAGGAAAGGAAATTCCTTTGAGCATATCACATCAGATCTTCTTGAGAGTCTTGCCACTTAATTTAAGTCCCACTGGCACACATGTGCCACAGCTTTGCATAGTTGTTTTCTGAACAAAATTGGAAGCAAAATGATTCCAACTCATTTTGGTACAGAGCAAGAAAAACAACTTTACATGGCTACAGGACAGACTGCAAATGTTTACTATAACACCCTCTTCTACCCACAGCCCCACATTCTGATGAAAATCAGAGAAACCCATGTCTTCGGAACAGCATGTTCTTGGCCACAGCACATGTGGGTGCCAGAGAGAAAGCACAGGGCAGATCCAGCTCTGTTTACTTCACTACTTGAGACCCTGACCTTGATCATTCACTTGGCAGAGGATGTATGTGGTGTTCAGATGTTGCTCTCTGCAGTGTTCAGGCTCTTCTCTTTGCTCACAAATATGTTACACAAAATACAGCCCAAAGTTGCCACAGGTCTTCATAGCTGTGAAAACCAGACATCCTCTCTACAAAACCCCACCAGTTTCCCTTTAGCCTACCACAGCCTGCTCAGACACTCCTACAAACACAAGGAAAGTGGCTTTCAACCTGTTCTCATTTGCAGACCCTTAGAGGATTTTCACTAGAAGTCTGGACCTATACACAGTGACTTCCAGCCTGCTACAAATACACCATATTTCTGTTGTCAAGCATGTAGCAAGAACCCTTACAAGCTGGAGAAGCAAATATTAAGCTGGGTAACCTGGAAAAATAAAAGATCTTCATCGTTTTTACCTAGGGAAGGAATGTTCCTTAGTTCAATTTTAAAAGCTGTGAGTTGCAGAGAGCTTAAACACACTGACTTCTGTAGCCCACCCCTCACTTCGCAGTGATCAGCCAGGCTGTGCAGTGCAAGGGAGAAATCTCTTCTGGCTTGCTCTTTGTCAGAACAGGGGACCAAAGAGCAGACATGTGAGTGCTATCCACAAACTCCACTGGAATTTAAAAGCCATTCATTCAAAGCCATCAGTACCCTCCTATACCCTGCCAAGGTCTATGACCAGGCACAGAAGTGCCCTACTAATGGCTCTGCAAATTCCCTTTCAGAAAGGCTCTGACAGCTGATCTCTCTTTCAGCACTTAGCACCTGATGAGCAGCAACCCAACCCGGAAGGGGATGCTTACAGGTGGCACCGTGATGTGCATCTCAATACTGGGGCTCTGCCGGAGGCAAAGTCCTGCACAGGTCTGGGGGGAAGTGGATTTCATCCCTCCAAACTGTGTCAGGGCAGCAGGTCAGCCCTCCTCTGCATTGTTGCTCTGTCCAGCTGTTTACAGACAGTTGGCTTGAACTCCAGGAGCAGCAAAAGCCACTGTCTCACTTCCTCTGTCATCTGTACTGTCTTAGCTCTAAAAGCCATATGAATCCACAGAGATAAACGCACCCGTCTCTGCAATTCCAGAAGTGTTTGTATCCTTCTATCATACCAAAACTGCCACACTAATGGCTCCGAGCAGCAATTCCCCATCCTGCCTCTTGGCCAACGTGAAAACAGCTCTGTCGTGCTGGAAGAGTTTGTCAGCTTGTCTCACACCCAGTTCTGGGGATACTGGTGTATGTAAAAGGCATCTCTCAACAGCCCGTCATAAAAACAACCACAGGGCTGAGTACCGAAACTGGCCACGGGATGTCTGCCCACAGCTCCAAGGAGCTAATTTGAACCAGGCCGAGCTGTGTGGACTCCATAATTAAGAAAGAATGTACATGAAGTCAGTATATTAAGGGGTGAGAATGCATTTCAGGTCTAGCGAATTAAACCATTGTAATCAGAGAAGAAAAAAATATGAAGTAAAATCTTTGCATAGACCTTGACTATTCCCTCAGCAGGACAAACCTGATGACTAGTTGTTGTTTACAACGATAAGGTCAGAGGAAAGGCCATTTCCTCTCAACAATTGTCAGAAAGGATTAAAACCTGCATTCAGGCTCGCTTTGAACTAGCAGGTACTCCATTCCCCGATGGTATCAGGATCCATTCAGTGAGGTCTCCGGCAGCCTCCGGGGCATGTCTCCATAATGCCCCCATTGTGGAAGTATGCACAGCACCGCTTCCTGCAGCCACTCCATCTTTATGAAGCTTCACCCTTGTGGTCTGATACCCAGGGCAGGAAGCAATCCTGCAATCACTGTTTAATTAGTCATTTCCCAAGTCGGCCTCAGTTGAGAGCTGCTGCTGCTTGTCAGCTTTTGGAGAGGGAGGCCGGGAGTCAGAAACATCACTACCAGATTGTGAAAGAAAGGTTGCTCACAGGATTATACCGCAGCTCCACAGACCACATTCTCCATTTCCACTATTTTTTCCTAAGCAGAAGGATTTGAGCAGATGAAGGGGCCATTGCACCTTCTGCAAGTCAAGACAAAAGCTGACTTATAACAAAAGTGGCTTCACTTTTGTTGATTTGTTGTTATGGGCTGGGCTTTGGTTCGCTTTTGTTTTGTTTTGGTTTGGTTTGGTTTATTTTTTCCTTGAGAAATAGCATCTTTGATACAAAGCACATATTTCAAGAGAGGTCTGTTCCAGGAATTCCAGCTGCATATTTTCCTTTATGGAAGTGAGTACTGAGCCTGAGAGGTTGGACACATGCAGCCTCGGCTTTTCAAGATCACTGGAAGAGGTACTTCTTACCACACAGTCACCAATTTGAAAAGAATGAGAGTTACATAGTATTAAAATATTTGTCTAGATAATGAGTGTTTGTGTGTGGATGAATGCTGAAGGAAAAAATGTTTGTTGAAGCCCAACTGTTTTGAAAAACTTTATGATCTCTCTTTAACAAAATCAATGAGGAATTTAAATAATGTCAAAAAAGGGCTATTTTGGCATTTTTATGTACTGCACATAGTTGAGAAAAGCTTTAAAAAATACAATTACATAAAAAGTTAGATTAAGCTATATAAAATACCTGTTTTTTCAGTTTAATGACACTGAAATCAGAGGAAAAGAAGAAAATGTTTTCAGAGTTTAATTTTGTAAGAAAGCTTGATCTAAAATGTGATATACCCTGGAATGGTTTTGAAATCTCAAAATTTCCCAGTAAAATGAGAACTTCTTTTTTTCTCTAGTCCCAGTTTCCTTTTCTGCAATGAAATAACTGGAAAAGTTGTGTATGCAAAAAATTTACTTGTAGGACAACCCTGCTTTGCTGTGAAGCAGAAAAAAGAAAATCAGAAGAAGAAAAACCCCAGATTAGTGATCCCACTGAGAAATTTACATAAATTTCAAGAAACTTGAATTCTCAGAAGACACTGGAAACTGACTCCAATGGGGAGTAGAACTGGTGAGGGAATTATGAATTATTGTCATTATCAAATGAAAAGTTCCCACTCTCTCTGCAGATCTAGCATGTAACTTCTTATAACCTTGTCCAAATCACATCCTGTAATATGCTGGATCAGTCTCTGTACAGGGCTAATGCACACAGCTTCCAGCAGCTCAGAGTGCAGGCAGAAAAAATACCTATTTGCTACAAAAAATGGTGCAACCCTCAGAAGGGCTTTTCCCCCCCTTCTTTTTCCCACTAAGGCTACACTAGCCTTGGCAACAAAATTGAGAAGATATGAGGATGGGACAATTTCACATGAGCATCCTCTCTCCTCAGCCACTCAAGGAGACAAGTGGCATCTTCTCCATGCTCCTTTCCTCTGATTCCATGGCAGTTTCTGCAGTGATGTTTCTGGGACCATGCTATGCTCCTCTGTAATGTGATCTCCCTCTTAAGCTGAGGTTTCTTGTAAAGTGCCAAAGCACAATAAGAGAAATTATTGTTAAGACTGACACGGATGAGAGAAGGGTGCACAAGAGAGCTGTGAGAGAGCTCAGGAACACCTGTGAGGTTACTGGCTCCATCCCCTCACCTGGGGGAACAAAAGCTCAGCATCCAGCACTGCCCTAACACCAGAAGCCATCAATAAATTGCTCTTCTAAGAAAAGAACAGATGTGACAAAGATCGTTCCAGGGTCTGTAGCAGACCACAGCCAAAGTAGAAGAGTCTAAATGTGCTGGGCTGGGATGGCAAGGGAAGTCACAACAGGGTTCAATCTAGGAGGAATTATTCTTACACTCAATTCATCAATTTATGGGCAAGCAATTCCACAGGCAACGTTGACTTGATTAAACAGAGCCATAATGATAGTGAGTGTAGGGAAGCATCCAGCCAAGTATGCAAACTAGCCTTCTCAGCCTAGAATAAAAGCTTCCCAACCAATAATTTCATGCTTTTATCTATACGATCATTAATACAGATACCAAACAATGCCAGCTCGACGTGGTGTCAAAGGCTCTGACAACCTCTAATTGATAATAAATAATTCAATTTCTACCCCAGTCCAAAACTGCTGAATCTTGGGACATGTTCCAAATAAATGATTAAAAAGAACTTTGAATGTAATTATATCTAACACAATTGGGGATATTGCCCAGATGAAATTTACAGCAACTATTCAGAGCTACAAAATTTCAATGACACTGACAACTCCTCATGCCCACTAGAAAATGAAATGTTCTTTACCCAGGCAATGGCACAGAGTGCATTTTTTATCAACAGCTTTATGCCAGCAACTCACCCAGGCCAACAGTGCTTCCCACAGCAGAGGAGTCTCCCAAAAACACCACAGAAAATTTGGTAACAGGGTTTTGACACAGCCAAATCTTCATCGCTCTGTACAAGCAGAACTGGATCTTTTTTCTGATACAGCTGAGTCTCCCCCTCTCCCCAGACAGCTTACCTTACAATTAGCAAGAGTTTCTTAAGAAATGAGCACTCTCATTTCCTAGAAGGAAAGTAGGGCGAGGTGTTTCAGCAAGGAAAGTGACTGTGAGCACAGTCCTGAAGGGATGACAGCAGCATCTCAGAGGCACACTGATTGTTCTGAGCAATTCCCAAACTCCAAAGCCAGAGGATCTCTGAACACTTACTGAAAACACAGGACACATACTTACAGAAACATCCTTATGTAACATTTGACTCCTATTTTTCTCTCATATGTATAAATCCTTGCTGAAATTTTATTTTCTGGATCTGTAAACCAAGGATGATATTAATTTTGAATTATTTGGATGCAATTTTTTTCAAATGCCAGTTTTTAATTTTCTTAGGAGAAGAGCATACATAACTGACCTGAAGAGGTAGTGACTCCTAAGAACTTTGTAGGTTCATCATAGGTTATAAGACATATAAAGTAAATTATATAAAAGTGGATATATATATATATATATATACACACATGTAAGATACAAAAAGGAGAGTAACTAAACGAATATTTAAATATTAGAAAAAAACAAGAATACTTTCCTTATTCAACCTTAGTTGCACAAACAAACTAGGCAAAGATCTCATATGTCTCCAGAGCCTTGGTGAGGTGGTTTGGGTTTTTTTTTTCTAAGATAATGGAGCAGTGGAGCCCAAGAACAAAATATTATAATGTCAGAAATCACTCTGGAAGTTGCTGAGAGAACTGGATTGAGCTCTGTGAACCTGTAACATTTTCACTGCTGGGTCTCAGTTACAGAATGTTTGTTCACAAAGTAATTTTTAATACTTTGTGGTTAAGCCATATATCTATAGGAAATGTGTTCCTAGGACTTCATTTTTCAAAGTTCATTAAACAGGAGTTTGCAGCAGTTCATTCAGAAATTCCACATGGTCAAGTCCTTTTTAAAAGACCAGAAGCCAGTGGCAATAACAGAGGATTCAAATTAATATTCTGATTTTTCATTGCACACCTGCAGGTTGGAAAGGGCATGGGATAATACAACAGCTGTGTGCTTCCCCTCTAGAAAACCAGGCAACACATCCCTGCTGGCAGCTTTTCTGCTGAACAGAAGGGACAGCATGGGAAGACTCCATCTAACATCTCTAATGTTAAAAGAATTTCTCTACTAAAAAGCCCATAAAAACAAAACAAGAAGGAAAAGCATTTCAGAGTTCCAAGAGGAGCCAGAAATGGGATAAGAGAGAAGTAGAAATACAGACGATGTATTAAAAAGATGTTATCACCTCTTTAATGTGTTTAGTCTTGTCAGCTGTTAACATCCATAGCTGCTCCATTTGCAGTGGTACAGAAGATGGGGAAAGGCTGAGCTTGGAGCAGCAGCTGTACTCTGAGGGCTGGGTAACTGGATCCAGCCTTCTCAAGCAGACACAGGGCGAGTGCTGCTGAGGTGAACTCAGTTTAATAGGTTGCTGCTTACAGGCTTAGACCGATTTACAGGTGTTTGCCCTGAAATATGACCATCCATGTCACCACTGCTAATCCTCTCCCCTTCTGAAATACCCCACTTCAACAGGTAGCTGTTTTTGGAGAAGAAAACCCACATACATACCCAAAAGCAGCAGAGCTCTCTAAATCTCCTCCCACAGGCAGGGCATCCTGACTATCACACATGAGACAAGTTGTCTTTGGTGTACAGCACAACACCAAACCCCTGGTTGCCTCTGTCATGGCAGGTGTCAGCCACCTGCAAGTGACAGTAATAACAGGGATGTCACAGGGAGAGCACACACAGACCTCACATCCTCCTCCCTGGCAGCCTGGTAGAAAACCTCCTGCTGGCAATGCAAAGCCTGGCAGCATAGCTGGCTGCTCCCACTGTGTCCAGGGGAACAGTGTTTTCATCTTTCTCTGCTGAACACTTCCCTTTTGCCTGCCCTCTTAGGCTTCTGACCTCTTTTCTGCAACTGAGTTTCCATCCAGCCTGCAGCCCAGTTTTGGATCCTGACACACTGCTGGAGACACACTCTGAGAGATCCAATGGCCAAGGCACTGTGATGCTCTGGACCTGGTGAATCAGTTCCTATTCCCTGCACACACTGCTCCAGCACTCTGGTAATGATTTGCAGACATACATGAGGACAAGGTTCACGGTCTAACTATACTAAACAAAAAATTATCTTGGGATTGAATGTAAATTTACATAAGTAGATAACCTTTTTTTCCTTAAGTAATATATCATATAGGTACTGACTGTGTTGCATACATCTGTCTCTTAGCTAAGCTTAGAGACTGCTGGATACAGTTTCTAGGAATCTACAGCTCACATAAAATGCAGCTCCTAGGAGCTCAAGGCCATGCCAAGTCTCACATACTGAGCATAAGATCTGGTATCCCTGTTCTCTGCTCCATACCCACAGAACCTGCATTTCAGCTATTTTGAAGCATAGCAACCCTGCCTCTCTGTCAC
Organism: Thryothorus ludovicianus; assembly: GCA_013397245.1. NCBI lineage: Eukaryota > Metazoa > Chordata > Aves > Passeriformes > Certhiidae > Thryothorus > Thryothorus ludovicianus. The sequence continues at coordinate 772,510 of VZTB01017790.1, read as the reverse complement.
TTTGGGATTTTTATGTGGCAGATATTTTGGTTTTGCAGGGCAAGCTGTGGGAGAGGTGCCCCTCAGGACCACAGGTGAACCACAACCAAAACTGCAGCCAGAAGGAATAGCCTGGTGTTGAGGAGCCCCTTGCCCCAGTGGCCAAACGTAGCTGCCAAGTGGGAGATACACAAACCTAATTCAGAGCCCAAACAATGGCAATCAGGATCTCAGTCAACTCAGTGCATTCCACAAATTAAAGAATCAGATGCACAGGCACAGGAGCCCAAGTTTTTGCCCTGAAAAAAATGTCCAGAAAGCTGCTACAAATTTTCACAGACTTTCTAAGCAGAAACCAAGCAGGAAGACAAAATATACAAGTTAGATACAGGGATAAACTGGATGAAAGTCCACAGTGAATGTGAGTTTCATATCCAAACTAGCAGGGAAAATGAATCTCTGTGCTGCTGTAAAACAGTCACATTGGAGCTCCCAGCACTGCAGGAACAATTTTGTCTGGGATTCCTCACTTCTTTTCAGTACTAGAGAACAAATACCTCCAGCAAAAGCTGATGGTGACTATAAGAGATGAGGGTGTAGGGATCCCATTCCCTGCAACAGGGACCCCTCACGTGCTTCACCTCCACCTCTCCTATTCTTGGCCCTAAAAGTACCATAATATTTTGAGGTATCTGAGTGTGTGCCAAGAGACTGACATTGCCCTTCAGTTTCCTTGGATGCCACTGCTCTCCAAAAGTTTTCCTTGGGACAGACAATTGCATATGTGCATTTCTACCCTTTCAGTTTTCCCAATGGCTTCCTCTTTCCATTCCAATACAGCTTTTTCCAATACATCCTGCTTCTGTTGTTCCTCTGCTATGTAAGCAGTTCTCTGTCTATTCTTGCTTTCTTTTTTTTTTTTTTTTTCTCTAGCTCTGCACAGCACCTACTTGCTAGTTACTCAGTATCCCAATAATTTAGGTCAAAAAGCCCAGTGAATCTGATGTGGTTTGTTTCACATAAAAAGAGTGAAATTGAAAACCACCTTATTCTTCTCAACTGAAATGCTGCATCCCTATTAATTCAGGTGTATAAATAACACTCTCTAATGCTGCATCAAGGGCTCTGCTGTGTGATTAAACCTGCCTCCCTGACCTGTAATTAGAAACTTTGGTTTTGAAAGGCAGTTTGCAGAGAGAAAAGGAGAAAGAAAGAGAGAAAGGAACCAGCTCTCAGACCCAACAATTTTGTTCTTAACAAATTATTCAGAGTTTTTGAAAGTTGAGCTGGATTTCCATCTGCTAGCATTAAAGACCCAAAGGGAAGAGGAACTGAAGGATTCTCACAGCACAACACAACAGTACAGAGCATGGGGCTGGAAACCAAAACCCAGCTGAGAAGTTCACTGTGCCCTCTGCCTGTCCCTGCCCAGTTCTGCTGCTGCCTGTGCATGCCTGGACTTCCAGCAGGTCTCAGAGTAATGCAGAGTGAACCTCCACCAGAGTCCCACTGAGCTAGTCATGTGCTAGGGACATAACATTAGAAGAAAACTCCCAAATTCCATGAATGTTTTACAAATGTCAGTGAAATCAGGCAATGAACATGCAAAATAGTGATGGTGATGAGTACAGAAACAACACAGACACCAGATTGCATGGTCGTACATCAGTAATATATAGCCTTTTCAAGACAAGTAATTTAAAGATGAATTATAAATGATTGAACTGATTTTTTGCTCCAGGGGCAGTCAGACACTACAGACCATTGTACTATCAGAGATGCTAATCACTTTTAGTTGCAACCCCAAGGTATACCTGCTGTTAAAAGGTGAACTTCTCACTTGGAAGTGGGGAGATAGCAAATATCTTTTTCTCCTGGAGTCATAGTAAAAAAATTACTATTCCTTCAGCCAAATGTTGACTTATTTTCACATTAGAAAAACAAAACAAAACAAAACAAAAAAACAACAAAAACCCAACCAAAACTAAGCCCAAAAAATGCACCAAACACAACCCACTAATAAAACATTCCAATTTTTGCAGAGGATGTCAGTAAGCTTTCCTCTTTCCATAAACTGGAGATAGAACAAGGTTTTGAGCACCAGATAACACAGGTGATGAACCAGCCCTGGGATGAGAGGTCTGTGGCCTTGGGTATTTAGCAGCTGTTTCCAAACTCTGCTTGACTTCAGATCAGAGAGATTTTGTGATGAATTCCTCCTCTGGTTACACCTATAATCTTTGTGTTGAGGGTGTGACTGACATCACTTTCAGTCTTTTATGTTTTCAGGCTCAAGTTTGCAAGGTCTCACACCAGGGGAATCAAGAGTCTTATAATTTTCTACGTAACTGTTTTTCTCTAGGAACTTTAGCAGGTTGATCCAAAGTTTCAGGGCAGCCTTATGCATTGAGACATCAGGTTTAAGGAGACTTAAGTGAGAAGGAAAACCTGAGTTTCACATCTCAGGGACCCTTTGGTGAAAATACCAGACCTCACTGAATCCTCCAATACTTTATATTTTCTACTGTGTTTTTTTACATGCACAACTTTAACAAAAAGAACAGGCTAAATCAACCAAAATAATAGTCACTGGTGGAAATGTCTTCATTCCAGTTTACCTAAGTTTGTAAATGTATAAGGTACAGAGCCATTGGGGACCACAGACTTGGTACAAGGGTGTGGATCCATGAAACAAAAGAGTCCTTCAAATTCAATAACAACAAGTTTAAGTAATCTTTTGTGTTTGCAGTGTGGTAGAGTCCAAGTTTATCACAGAGCTGCCAGAACATAAATCTGATACAAACTACTTTGGATTAGATAACACAGCAGAAAGAGCTTTACTAGGGTATTGTGACAAGTTTTATGAACTTTTTAAAGAAACAGGACTTGGAAATACCAGCATTGTTGTTAAGTTATTGTCTTGAGGGCTGGAACACTCACCACTAAGAAGAGAAGAAGAAAAAAGCTAATAAATTCAGAAAAAAAGAGCAGTACTTGAAACTTGTGTTAAGACACATCTATTTCTCAACTGGAATTTTATGTCACTCGTACTTAAAGCTGAGTCCTGTGAATCCAGGATGCTCTGCCTTCCTTGGATGCAGCCATGGGGTCTCCTCCATTTTTACAAATCCTCAGTGAGTACTGTGTCACTTCTCCATGCTCACCTTTGAAGGTCTCTCTCACTGAATGTTGGTTTGTAAGTACCTAAGCCAAAAGAGGTAAAAAGAACCAGGAATACATCAACTTCTAGGGACTAGCTGTCTCTGCATGGTACTTCAGGCACAGGGAGTGCCCAGTAGCCCCTGAGGTGCAGCACCTCTGCACCAGCACAGAGGGGAGCAGGCAGGCAGCAGTTCCAGCTCTCTGCAGGGACCATGTTCAGGGTGAGTGACTCTGTGGCTCTCCTCGGAGCTCTGTCCACCCCTGGGCTCCACACTGGCCCGCATGAGTTACAAACCAATTTCTCTGGTTTCCAGCAAGCCATGCATGGCCAGAACCAGCCCATATGACTTAAAGCCTCCTTTCCCATCTGCTGCTATGGCCCCCCTCACTCCCTGCAGCCATCAGCAGAGTTCCTCAGGGTGGGGTGGCTGCCTGCCCTCTATTTCTCATTTCTTGTGGGCAGTTTACTATCTACAGCCATTCTTTTGAAGATTTTTCTCTCCCATACAGGGATTTATTCCATAAGCCTCACACCCTCCCCTGCACAAATGCCTCATATGCCACCTTCCCAAGCTTCCCAGCTCTCCTGGCAATGTCTGGGGCATGTGCATGCCCTCAAGCAGGCTGTGTATGTCTTGCTGTGATCACAGCATTTTCCTCTTCAGGAATCCCTTGTTCTCTCTTTCAATAGCATTTTAATGCCCGATCTATTTCCATTCCCTGAGTAAATGGGTTCTCTAAATGTCACTGTCAGGGCTCCTGTGCATGCTTACATTACTGCTCTAGCAGGGTCCCCTCAACTCCCTCACATCAGGGTTTCTTTTTCCTTCTAACTTGGGATCTCGATTGTCTTCCAGTTCTGCAGAGTTTGCATACAAGCCCTGTATTTATCTGGTGACAGACCTTTTGGTGTGCTCAGATAATAACTTTTCTAGAGCAAAAGACAGAGATGAGATAAAGGTATTGTACTGGAGAGCTACCACCCAGTTGCTTCACACCTTCAAGTGCAGTGGTATCTAAATCATTGCTGCTTCACAATTTCTCCTGTTTGATTTCCTAGAATTTCCACAAATTAGTGGTGTTCTCTCTCACAGTAATAATAGAAAGTCGCTGAAATTTTTGTAGTTGATCAGATGAAGCATTTAGAAGTCATCCCATATCATGAGAGTCAGATGAGCATCTAGCTTCAAAAGTTTAGCCTTAGACATAAGGAAAATCAAAGGGAAACTTTCATCATTCAAACATTGAGCTGAATCATGGTGGAATAATGTTCAGTTGGTCTTGGGAAAAAGAGGGTTTATGTGAGGTTTTCTTGGTGACATCCCAAGTGGTTTCCAAATCTCAGAATAAAAGAAAAGATGGATCCAATTGTTTGTATTATTTCCAACTTCCAGGCTGAAATATGTTACTGCACAGAAAAATAATGCTCAAAAATGAAAAAAAAAAAAAAAAGAGGACTTATTCAGCATCTACTAAGTTCCAGTGACTCTGAAAAACACCTTCCCTGTTCCTCAGTACAAATGTTTCTCTAGCTTTCAGAATGCAGAGAGGGTTCTAAAAATCAAGCAGGGTTTCTGAGCATCAACAGAGGTGCCATTTCTACACTGCAGCTTTGAAAATATGATTAAAGCCTGAAGCACAATGCTGTGCTCCATGGGACATATCTGACCCACACGCTGCCTTTTCAACTCTCTGCTTTTTCCAAACCATGTACATTATGAGTGAATAGGAAGAAAACGTGTAAACAAGAACAGAAAAGGTCATTGCGAGTTCATTAATTCTGATCACTTAATAAGCTGTAAATTGAAGTGCATGAATTCCATTCTCTTGAACACCAGGATAAATTTGAAGAATCTCTATTGACTTAATTTACGCTGATATGCATTAGAATAGTTTCTGGCACATTCGAATCAAAATAATTATTACAGCAACATTCAGGACCAGAAGGCACCCAGTTCCCATTTAGTAACTAAATGAGGGACAGAGTTACAAAAGTAAAGAATTCACCAATTAAAAAATATAAATCTTAATTATTTTTAAAGGTGGTATAGAAGCACGACCATGGAAGTTGTGAAATTTAGGGCTGCAGGACTGGCCCTAAGAAGCAGAATGACACTTTGCACCTAACTAATAAGAACAACTGTGTTGTGCAAAAGAGCTGCTACTGTCCTCTGTGCCCGCTTCTCACAGAAGACAAAGGTGAACTGTACACAAGGAGACAGAGCTGTTTGAATAACTTTGTCAAACCAATAATCAGAGTGGTACTGAAACATTTCAGAGCTTTTTGCTTGCAGGTCCCCTCAGAGGTCAGGAGGACTCTAGAAGGATATCTTCCTATGCTAAGACAAACATTGTTTTTGAATTCTTTACCCTGTGGTTAGGAGGCTGTCCAAGAAATCTTACACTAGCTTTCTTGGAAAATAAAACACTTGGCCATTCTAGGGACTAAAAGGCATCCTCAGTATCTTCCTGAATACCTTAAGTATCTAAAATAATGCCAGATAAATGCATCATGGTGGGAGAAACAAGCTGAGAAAAGTCTAAAAAAAAGTTTAAAATAAATCACTGGGGCTGCTCGGTTGCAATACCACGAAGTTTCCTCTGTCTTCTGCTGCTGGCGTTTGTCTGCGAGAAAGTCCCAAGAAGGCAGATCTAAAGCGATGCCCTTGAAACATCCGTCTGTGACTGCCGGGGAATGATCCAGCGACGTGTCCAGCGAGCTCCTCCTGCCGGCTGCTCTCCCGGCATCCGGGCTCGTGCTGAGAGATCTGAATTTCGCTTTGGCTTTCCAGGTAGCTGAAGGGAGGCAAAGCTAATGTCACATCTTCCCTACCGTCATAGCAATGATGTCTCTCATATCACTGCCCATCCCCTCCAGCAGTCTCAGACACACGGAGGGGCCGCGGTCCATGCCAGGAGCTGGGCAGAGCTGCAGCTGCTGAGGAGCTTGGGGAGCCTGAGGAGCAAAGGTGAGCAGGACTGGCAGGGGGGACAGCAGGGACCTCAGGTAAAGGGACACACAGACACAGTGACCAAGAAAGAAGAGCAGAGCAGGTGTGGTAACAGTAACCACATATAGCCAGGAGATAGGGAGCCCACAGGGATGTGCCAGGTCTGAAGCCAAGCCAGGAAGTCAAGTCAGGATCAGCCACAGCCAGGTCCACAGTCAGGCACAAACACCCTTACAGCCCACCCTAGATGGGAACTCAGGACAAGGGCAGCTCTGTGCCATGGCTCTCAGTGGAACTGGGGAGGCCCCAGCTGACTTCTCCCAGCTCTTTGGCACACAGCTCTTCTCACAGCACTCTGATCCCAGATTACATTCCACTGTATCACGACAGACCTTGAACACAGGCAGCCAAACCTGTAGGACAGGGGTAGGAGGCTGCAGAATCAGCTGGTGCACTCAGAGCCCTGTCAACACACTGCCCAGCACAGCCAGGGGAGAATATAAAAATTATTCCAAGTGCTGACAAAGGAACCTGGGTACAAATATGCAGAGGTAAGGAGTGTGCAAGACTGACAATCTGTACTCCAGCTGTTTCAGGGTCTGCTAAGGAATTATCTTTGCAGGGCATTGTATGTGTCCTCATGTTTTGCCAGTCTGTTGGGAAACCCTTCTTTTAGGCCAAAATAAATAAAACTGCCACTGAGATGTAATGAGAAAGCCTTTTGACATGTTTAGCTTATAACTTAAATGAAAAAAAATGCAAATGTAAACTAATCCTGGCTTCCCATAAAAAAAGCCATCCACACCATATATTCCTCTGTGACATTTCAGTTGCTCAGCTCTTTGGTCAAACTATGTCCCAAAAGAAGAACACAGACAAGGCATACTGGTACTCCATTTCCTACCTCCTCACAGGTGACATCTGCCATGGCCCTGCACTGGCAGGTCTTGTAGGTATCTGCATCAGTCCAAACTCCCAACCCTGCCTGCATGGAGAGGTGAAACTTCCTGAGGCAACAAAAACCCAAATGGCAGATAACAACTGTCTTCAAAAAGGGAACTTGTTGAACCAATAAGGAAAGACTAATCCTTTGGAAAAGGGTGTCCATTATTATCTTATTGAGTTACACCAGGAAAAATCAAAGACAGACCAAGAGGGAAGGGAGAAAACATGAGGTGAGCATCCCCAAAGTGTTCCCAGCTGTACTGACACTGATACACTGCTCAGATAAACCCAGTCTGCCCTGCAAAGTTTTACGTGGATACAGTAGAAAGCAATGGTCTACTGAAAAAAGAGCCCCGTATTTTATCAATATTGATTAAAACTCCCTCCAAATTATGTAAAATATTTTGCACAAAAACCCCACATTTATGAAGAGGAACCCATAATTTTGCTGAGGTGGCCAGGGATATGTGTCTCCTTCCATATAGAGCACTGAAAGTATACAAGACTGTTACTAAATGTGGCTTTTCTGCCTAGTAATTGTATTCTGGCACTTTATATTTCCAGTGTGAAAACTCTAATGAAACATTTTAAACCAAAGCCGTTTCCTTGGAGCTGCCTTTGACCTTCTTTTCCTTCTCTCTCAGCCAAATCTCCCTGCCAGGATGAATTCAGACCTAATGGCTGCTCCTCCCACCAGGCTTTTGGATATGTGACAATATCCTAGTCACTAGGAGCTGTGCCTGCTGATGTCCATTGTCTTGTGTCCAGTTTGGGAGAGGGCTTCTAAGGAAAAGCCCAGAATTAAATTTATGAAGAGTCCAATGATTTACAGGAATGACCAACCCTGTAGCTACTTTCTGCACACATCTACCAAAAACTTGTGAGTCCTTACTAACTAACTCACAGGGAACCAGCATAGGAATGGTTCAGGGTCCAACAAAAAAGTTTCTGAAAGATTAAAATAACTAAACAAATAAACATAAACTTAAAATGAGGGTCCAATCTAAAAATACTACAGGCCTGTGCATCAGCTAGAGGTGTGGTAGTGGGACTGCCTACCAAGCTTCAGTGCAGAGCCTGTTACATTCTCAGCAGGCACCAGAAGGGGTTACACACAGCCCAGACTGTTACACAGACTGCTGGCTGTGCTCTGTGGAATGCATCTGTCCCAGCAGTTTGGTGATGGGCACAGCACAGACATGCAGCCTGAGCATAGCCAAGGCACTACATCACGACACTGAGGTCCCAGTGCAGTGACAGGACACAATGAAGGGTCCAAGAAAGGTGCTGCTCAGAATGGAGATGCCAGGTGCATGGCCCAGGGAAAAGAGGAGTGGGTCTGTGGGACAGGGACACAGACCAGCAGCCAGGTGGAGCAAAGTGCAGCTGATGCAAGGCCCTGGATAATCCACCAATGCTGCTGATGGGATGGTTGGACACTACCAGAGGAGATCACACTATATGCCTTATTTACAATCAGTCCAAAGCTGTAGAAACATTAATTCTATCATCTGTGTCTCACTTTCTGTGATGTCATTTATACTGCCTGCCCTATACAGTTTTGGTACATGAACAAATACATACCTTGGGAGAAAGTAAAACTACTTTCTCTGTTAAATCTCTTGTAACCACACCACAAACCTGAAACCTTTTGCAGATATCCATCCAATTCCCACATTAAATCAGTATGTTGCTTGACAAACGTTTTCATTTAAAGACCAAGTACCTGCTAGGAATTCACAACTAGGCTTGAGTCCTTTGTCTACAAACTCTCAACTTTTCTTCTTCAGGCCCCTGTTCCCCCTTCCATCAGTGTTCTGCAATTTGCCAGCCTCCTTTATGTCTCAGTTATGTCTGCACAATGTGAGGCAGGCAGACCCATGTGCCCACAAACAGAAAAGCTCCTCCAGCTCACAATAACTCAGCAGGCTCCTGCAATTTTCAGAGCCTGCACTACTGTGTGCCCATATCTGCTGTCAAATTACTGCCTGGACACAGGCTCCACAGCTAACCTCAGCCTTACCCCAAACATGAAATTGTCTCTGAGCCCTCAGGCACATTCATCTTGTCCTGTAGCTCTTCCTACACAAAGCAATGTAAACCTGGCTGATGCTTCTAGGAAATAAAGAACAAGCTTAGCCCTCCAAAAATGTGTTATGATTTTATGGCCCCTTTCTGCAACCCACTGAGAGTGGATGTGCTCCATATCAAGCATTTAAAACACATCAACACAGATTTGAAAGATGTACAGTTCTCCTGAGGTTTCTAAAGGAAAATAGAGATGAAAGCCATAAAAAACAACTCTTCACACACAGCAGAGGTCGAGAAGTAAAATTTAAACATAAGTTCATGTTCCCCTTCAGTGTAAGTTCTGGCAGTCTCAAGACTGTTCTAACTTCGAGCTGCTTGTCATGGCTGTAACATCACAGCAGTGAGGGAAAACCCTGAGTACATTTACTCCAACCTTCCCCTTAAGAGAAGCCAGCAACAGCTGCCTTCCCTTAAAACCCTTACCTTGCCCTACTCTGAGGTTATGAAAAGACAATGATAATAGCAGGAAGGTGCTCCTAGAGCTCCTACAAAGGAGACAGTTATTTTCATGTCCTGCTTCACTGCAAATACCTGTACATAGGAAAGATGACATGCACAGGTCACACACAAACCTGTAATTGAGGCAAGCCAGGATGTTATTGACTGCAATTGCTGTTGTCTGCCTCGACCCTCTCCTCGAGATGTCTCCACCTCCCATTACAATGTCACAGCTAAAGGAGTTCCCTGGTGGTCTGCAAAGAAGCAAAACAAAATATGACAAGAGAGAAATGACATTGTTTATGTAACATTAAAAGTAATTCTAAATCAACAATTAAGAGAAAGTAATGTTGCATAAAAGTAGACTAAAAGAGATTTCACTGACAGATGGTGCTAACAGAGATATTTTCTATATATAAAGCATTCTGTACCCCAAATCCTCAAGATGTTACAAAAAAATAAAACACTACCTTTCTTCAGTGTTTTGCAGAAAAAGTGAGGCATAGGCATTCAAAGGCTTTGCATTACTGAAAATTTACCACCAGAATGAAGAACAGAACCCAGGCTTTTTAATCCATTAGTCAGTTATGTGCATTATTTTAAAGCAGTCCTTGGATTTACTCATTTTGGTGTAGGTTGAGTAAAAATAAGCACTAAAGCAGAAATATACATGTGTTCTACATCTTAAACCAAAACTTTCCTCCTGCAATGGCAATAAGGATACCCTGCAGTCCAAGGTTTTCTATGCAGCCATAAAACCATCATCCTCTTGAGTGTGCTGGTAGCCAGGATAACACCCAATCCATATTCTACACCCAGTGCATGCTGCAGGAGGGAAAGATAACAAAGGCAAGACAGAACTCCATCAGGGAAGTCCTTTTGGGCCCCATTTCCATCAGCTCATAAAAGGAACAGCCTGGACCCACATGCTGGGCACTGCTAGGGCTGCCCCAGGCTGCAGCTCTTCATTTGCAAAAGAAATGACCCATTAATGTCCCTCTGACCTCTGCAGATACTTCAGACTGCTGACCTCATCTGCCAATGGCTCCCACCACTATGAGCCAGCATCCTCAAACAGGTGCTCCCAGACAAACCCCTCCACTTTCCCAGGCAAGCTGAACTAAGACAGCTCCAGGAATCCTGAGTCAAGGCTCCCAGGAGGCTATTTGTGCATGGACTGGGAATGTCCAGCCCTCAACGCTTCTAATTCCCGTTCAGAAAAGCAGAGGCCATACATGAAAAGGAGGTACAGATGAGAAGGTGTAAATTTTGTCAAGTGAAGTTAAAACATGTAAATGAACACTCACATGCTTGTATGAGTGTGCACTTGACAACACAGATTTCTTCCTGCAACTGCTGACAGCTCCACCTTCTGTCAGTGTGTGGTGGCTCGAGCAGGTCCTGAAGTACCTCTAGACATTTCAGTGACTTGTAACTGGGAGTTCTCACCTCTGCAGTAGATTTCTAGACTCAGTTTTTTGACCAGAGATAAAAGGTGACAATGCTACTTCAGCAGAGGAATCTCCGTGTTTGTATTGCATCCCAGGAAAAAGACACATCTCTTCAGACACACCCGTTTACCTTGGCATCCACAGCCTTATTACCAAGAGTATCACAATACATATTGACTTTTGTTCTTAACAGCCTCAGTCCAGAGAGATTACTCCATTCCACAGCTAAGGATACAAAGGCTTTCTGTGGCTGACCTGGGAATTCAGTGCCGGTTTCAAGTTCAAATTCAGAGTCCTGCTCACTGAACTAATCTCTGTACAGAATTTTTCTACTTGGCAGAGAAGTGTGAGTTTTCAGGTCTGAAAGAATCCTGAAGTCCTCAGATGGAGTCACAGATATATGTATCACAGACTAATATATTTATCAATAAAAGTAGCATAAAAACAAAGCAAGCGAGGTCAGCTCTTCTGTTGGTCTCCAGAGAATACCCAATTATTAGAGTGAACGAGTGAACATAACCATCTTTCATAAGTAAACTGTTTTGGAAGCTGAACTGTTTGTTCCGAGTGCCACATAGACGGCTTTTGCTACTGGCAGAAGAGGCCAGTGAATCAGAGCCCGAAGTCTGATGCAAGAGAAATTTGGGCGTCTCAAGCTGATTTCCCCAGCAGAGAACAACCCTATTAGTTTGAGAAAGTCCCCTGCCTGCTTTCTCTCTGAGTAATTAAGAGTGAAATCCTCCTCTCAGTGACCCCAATGCTCTCAGCCTAGGCTGATTTACACATGAAAGGAACCCTCTGAGGGGCTTTCTCTCTTTCACATTCACAACCAGGCAGGACCTATAAATAAAACCTTTCTGAAAACAGGAGCTTTCAAAAAGGTCTGTGTATGTGCACAAACGTGTATGAGAGAAAGGGAATGGCTGTGTGCACTCGAGGATGTGTGTTTGCATGCGTATGTGAGGCGTGGGTGAGAAGAATGCGCATTCACACACCAGCCCTCATGCAAACAAGTGTACTCAGAAAAGCATCTGCATGGATGCGGGAGCGTGCACAGGTGCTGGGGGCACTTACAGGAGCCAGAGGGCATGGCCAGGCTGCCTTCCAGCTAGCACAGTTCCGGGGGTTCACCCCAGTCAGCTGAGTCATTCTAGAGTCACACATGCAAAACGAGAGCAGATTCAGAGCCAGCTGTGCATAAGAGACCAAGCTTGTGATGCACTTTCCCTTCACAAAGCAGTAAAGTACTTGTAGGACAAACACCAGTAGTTTACACTGCTTTGGCTTTAACGTGGGTGCTAACACAGAATCAGGGCGTGTTCCTACGGTTTTGACAGAAGATGAGATTTTTAAATGGTCACATCTTCTCAGCTGTCCAGAAGAGAGTGAATAGTGTTCCATTTTCCAGGGCTGTCATTTTTCAAAAGTAAATTTTACATTTCTGGAACATTAAACCCCTCACAGTTTGAAAAATAAATGACAAGACAGATGAGCTGAAAATGAAGGTCAGGAAATCCAAAGGACTATGACTACCTTTACAGTAGTTATAAACACAAAAATGCCTCGATATGCATCTGAACTGTCCCTCCCCACTGTCCTGTTCATCCATGTGTCTATGATGCCAGGCCAGGATATCTCCCTTTCCATGAGGCCTACAGAGGACCCTACATAACTTCCATGAAACTTGGCAGTTAGTGTGACCCTGCCCTAATACAAAACAGGTGACACGGAGCTCGGAGCCAAGCCAGGACAGACCACAGGGTCTCACAAAGCAGGTTCTGCTCTGGGGGTCTTTGCCCCTGCAAGAAGTGGCTTCCTAAGACCTTGCTACAACGTGATAATTTCAGAACTGCAAATTATTCTACTCCACTACTCCTGACCAGCCGAATCATTTGGTTTACTGAATCTGTGCCTGTGCCATATGCTAATGCCAGCAGCCGGGATGTAGGTGCGTTAGAACCGCTGCAGCTGCTCCCCTGCTTGGTGGGAGACTGCAGGGTGTGAGAGGGGGGCAGGAGGGGCGCTGCACCCTGCACCCTTCTTACTTCATCACTGCTAATCGCTGCTCTTGGATCTCTCTCCCCGCCCCCAATTCTCATGAAAACATTTGGAAGAAGTAGGCAGAAAAAAAGGCACAAAACAGGAGACATTAAAGAGTGCAAAGCCTCACAGGAGCGCACAAAGCACAAAATGTCTCTTCTGCCCGTTCAAAAGACTCTTCCCAGCTCCTTGCACTAGGCAGGAGTGTGTGAGCAGGGATTCAGAGCTCCCCTCCCACTGAGCTCGCAGCTAAAGCCCTCCCCCAGTTCCCAGGGTCTTCAAATGAAGATTTGCATAGTTGTTCCAGATCATTCCCTAGAGAAGGGACAATGGCTCTCTCAACGCCCTCTTCCCCCCATCTCTCCCTCCCAAAGCTGATAAAGCCCTGGTGAAAAGGGGAACAAAGGATTTATAGATGTCAGAATATTGATTTCTGCCGTTCCAGGACTAAAGGGAAGAGATGAAGAAAACTTTTGCCCCCAGAAACTCTGTGAAGTTTGAGACACAGACGCTATCTCCGCGTTTGTTAAGACAGTATCTGCTGGAGGCAATATTGCTATTCGAGAGGGATGAGCAGGGCGCTGAAAACGCGAAAATGCAGTCGCGGAGAGAGCATTTGCTGTTGGCAGAGGTGGTGAATGGAGGAGAGGCTTGCAGCGAAAGCAGTTTGCCACCCGGCGGGCCCGGCCGGCATTGCTCCGAGCGCCGGCGTGCTCCCGGCTGCTGTCCTGCCCTCTCTGCCAGCACTGCTGCACCTGCGAAAAGGAGCACGGAGGAAGGGGAAAGACGAGTCTTTGGCAAGTGGCCTTTGATTCAGAATCGGAGTGGAATGGAGGTTCTCAAAACTCACTAAAGTTAGGGCCGTTAGCTGAAAGCCAAAGCTTTCTGCTCCCAGCAGCGTTTCTGTGCACAGTCCATGTAAACCCGAGCTTGCTTTTGCACTACAAACATTCCTTTTCACCGTAGTGCATCAACTCTTCTGAGCTCCACCTCTGCCAGCTCGCTGCAATCGTTCAAACCGTGCTAAACAGAGCAGCGACACGATCCAAAGTGTCACATGTCACTGCTGCACGCCCAGCAGGACACTGGCACTGGGCGGCCAAGGGAGGTTACAGCAGTTCTGGCCTGACCTCCACCTCTCCCACCACCACTCTGAAACAGCTTTCTCTCAGTCACTGCCTACTACCACTTTATTGGCTTTTTTTTTTCTTTCTTTTTCCCTTCCTTTTAGTTTTAGAGCTAACTCTGGAGCATTTCTGCACTCAGAAAGTTCCTGGGATGCTGGAACTTTTGTAAAAATGTACCTCATGAAAGTTCCTCAAAATGCTGCATTTAGGCCTGCATTTTTAAAGGTGATAAGTTATTTTATAAATCAAGCTCTAGGCCCTCAGGTCAGCTGGGAGAAAAACCACCTCAAACCTTTCCTGCAAGGCACCGTGGTGAGTACAAGAGGGGTTTCCCACGCCATGGGTCAATAATTCAGACAGAGCTGTAGAGCCAGAGCTGACTGTTCCCTCATTTTCTACACACCTTTGTAAAAACACCTGCCATCAGGAGGACTGCAATCATCACAGTGATAATAACCATCACATATGGTAGAGTTAAACACGTTTCATACAGCTATATCAAAACATTATTCACAATACCCTTAAAATATCTAGGTTTCTTTCAATACCTGCCTGTCTTCCCTCTGCTAAAAGAAATTATTCTTATGGAATCTTTTGTATCTCCCAGCAGTCGCTCCTAATTTACATTTAAAGATGTGAATCAGACCCGCTAGACTCCTGAGACACCTCATACAGAGATAATCACAGCTGTTGGGATGATAAAGACTAAGAGAGACCCATTTTAAATCAGTGTAACTCACACTGTAATGAACCTGCTACCACACTCAGGTTCAAACCCCATTTTCAGCTGCTCTCACGAGCCCCTTGGAGCTACATGGGTGAGACAAGGTGCACTTGGTGGCTAAGAATTGCCACTTCTGCCTTCTCCAAAGAGCATTTTCCAGACTGGCAGAGGAGTAAAGGTGTCAGGGAGAACTGGAGAAGCAAACCTTGGCTGCTCTCACCTCCTGCTCAACACTTGCAGGTTGTGTTTTGAGGCTGCAGCAGCAGCAGCACAGCTCACAAATCTGTTTTATTTTAGAGAGAATTTTTCCTTATCCTAGACAGATGTTTGCTTGTTTTGCTGATTCTTTGTTTTCTCTCATTCGTAAACATTAGTGTCGGCTGCTTACTTAAAGTTCTTTTTGCTATATACAAAAGTAGTTTTGTTTATGTAGCTCCTGCTACAAATTTGCTTTAGGATACAGAACTTAATCTCAGTTTCATCACTGAAATATTGTACCAAATAATTCTCAGATCTTCTGTTTTTCCTCACAAGAAAAATATGGAAATTCCTCTTAAATTAGAAGTCTGATATGTTAGACATCTCATAAGCCTGAATCCAAATGATGAAGGTGTGGAAAGGCAAAATCTACCTCCAATGTGGATTTAGCAAAGCAGGTGTGTGCACAGGGTGAGCCCCAGTGGTCTGAGGGCTGTTTTGTACAAAATGCATCATGTCCATGGTGACAGAACACTTCTGCAGGAATACACAGTGCCACCTGGGAACAACTTCTTTCAGTATGAAAGCAAAGCTGTCCTTAAAATTATTCATTAAATAAAATAATACACAAGCAAAGTACTGGAAGAGGTAACTGTAATTTAAAAAAGTAAGAGAAGAACAAAGCAACCAAAGCACTTTTGACAGTTTACAGTGCCCAGATAAAGAAAATAACTGAGCAATATTTTTATGCCAAGTTGTGTTTCACAACTGCCTTCCAAGGTTCTGGCCATCTTACCATTCCTTTGTGCTACACAGTAAATTGGTCACAAAACCTGCTCCAAGTGAAAATGGGTAAAGAAACTCTGCTCCCCAGCAGCAAACACATCTGCAACCATCTTACAGCCATGCCACACTGCATGCCTTGGTCTTGGCAAAAGAAAAGTGACCAATTTCGTGGGACCAAGGTGTGCACATGACCAACAAACCTGCTCCTTCCAACAACAACCTTGTTTGGAGTCAAACGTAATTCCTTCAGGTCATTCCTCTCCGACCAGCCCCTACCACCGTCCTTCCCAAAAGCTCAGTTTCTTTGCTTTTTTACTGTTACAATTTCTACATGCACCATGGGAATCCTCTCATTTTGCTGTGGGGTTTTAAGTGCTGAAGACCGTACTGTCCACCTACACAGCTTGTGCCAAAAGTCAAACAGCCAACCATCAGGCTCCAACAGAGAACTAAGAGAGAACCCAGATATTTGTAATTTATTTTTTTTTCTGGAGATCTTGTGTTCATTCAAATGATGTTATTATTTCAGTAGAATCATCCCAGGATCCATGTAATTAAAAAGACATTAGTGGTAACAGAACCGCACCAGTTGAGGGGCTCTTTGATCCCCTCATGCCTGGGACGTCCCCAGCACTCTCCCTGACCCCGCAGCCCCAGGACTTCTCACTCTTTTAACTACTTATCACTCTCTACCTGACAGGAGGTTGCAGGCAGGTGAGGATCGGCCTCTTCTCCCAAGCAATAGCAACAGGACAAGAGCAAATGGCCTCCAGCTGCACCAGGGGAGGTTAAGGTTGAACATCGGGAGCAATCTCTCCACAGAAAAGTGTGATCAGACATTGGAACGGGCTGCTCAGGGAGGCGGTGGAATCACCGTCCCTGGAGGTGTTTAAGGAAAAACTGGACATGGCACTGAGTGCCAGGGTGTGGCTGACACGGTAATGCTCGGTCATAGGATGGACACGACACTCTCCGACGCCACCGCCAAGTTTCTGTCACCCTGTGTCTCCATCCCCGCCCCGGCCGGGCTCGCTCCGCCCGCGCTCCAAGATGGCGCCGGCCCGCCCCTCAGGGCACGCTGCGCGTGACGTCACCGCGCGCGCAGGGCGCTCAAGGTCAGCGCGGTCCCGCCCGTCCCGTTCCGGTTCCGCTCCCGGTTCCGCTCCCGGTGCGCGCTCAGGAGGACATGGCGGCGCTCGGACGGCTGTCCCGCCGGCTGCTCGGCGCTGCCCCGCGCTCCCTGCCGGCGCGCGGCGTGGCGGCGGCCGCGGCACACGAGGAGGGCGGAGGTAACGGGGCTCTGCGGGGCGAGGGCGGAGCCGGGGCTTGCGG
>VZTB01017790.1:735434-755224 GCA_013397245.1 Thryothorus ludovicianus | reverse complement strand
CGGGACATGGCAGGCGCGCGGTGTGAGCCCCCCGCCGGGGCAGCGGGGCTTGAATTGCGAGCCCGGATCCGTGTCACAAACGAGCAGGGCGCCCGCGCTGGAGCGTGGGACGCGGGGTTCATTAGCGCCTCGTTAACGCGCTGATTGCACCGAGCGCGTCCCGAGGGTCGGTAACGCTAACGAACGTGCTGCTTGTTGTTCTCCTTGCCGCCCCGGCCAGCCCGCATGTGGAAGACGCTGAGCTTCGTGGTGGCGCTGCCCGGCGTGGCCGTGTGCATGCTGAACTGCTACCTGAAGGCTCACCACGAGCACCACCGGGCCGAGTTCGTGCCCTACACCCACCTCCGCATCCGGACCAAGGTACCTCTGCCCGCCGTGTTTAACAGCCCTCCGTGGCTGCAGGGCTTCCCCCGGGACTGCCACAGCGTCTGCTCCTTCCTCGGTGGCTGTGAAATCGGCTCATGGCTGGCTCTGAGGCAGTAAAAGTTTGTCACAGCTCTCATGAAGTACCCAGGATATTCACAGGCCTTCCCACCCCAAAGTGATCCTCCTGATGTCTTGCTGAAAAATGTTGCAGTCCTAGAGGTGCTGAACTTAAACTAATACAGATCTAAAAGGTAGCAGTGGTGATCTCAAACACACAAAACTGCATCTTCATAATACAGCACAGTGGATGTTTAAGTAAGAGCAAAGATTGTGCTGTTATAGAGACTGTGGCTCCCAGCTAACTGAGACAGTTTTCCAGCTCTTGCTTCCTATATCCTGGGAGCTAGCTTGCTTAATTCACCAGCCTGTCCAGCTGTGTGATCAGAGAATCATTTAGGTTGGTAATGTCTTCTGAGATGGAGCTCAGCCTTTGACTCGTCTCCACCCTGTCAGCCAGATCATGGCACTAAGTGGTACATCTGCTCTGTACCTAAACACTCCCAGCAGCCTGGGCAATTTATCCCAATGTTTAGCACCCCATTTTGTGAAGAAATTCCTCCTGATGTCCAGTCTGTCCCTGGCACAATTTGGGGTTATTTCCTCTAATTGCCTGGGAGAATTAATGTCTGAGTCTGTACTGTTCTTGGTTTCAGGGATTGTTCAGGAGCTGCCACTGGCTTATTTTCTTTCTTCTTTCAACAGCGTTTTCCCTGGGGCGATGGGAATAAAACTCTGTTTCACAACCCCCACGTTAACCCTCTCCCAACTGGTTACGAAGATTAAAACCAAGATCCTGACAACAGCCAGAACTTTGGCTCTCCCCATCTTGAACCAGAATGTTGAGTGGGAACCATTGTTTCTGGGGTCACAGTTTCAGCAACTGTTTCTTCTGTGATGAAGCTGAGTGGTGTTGTGCCCCCCCTGTGTACTTGTGATGGGGTCCTTTAATTAAACAACTCTGTACACGAATTTGGGATTTGACTTATTTACCTGAATCCTTAGGAGTTTTTTAGTTGAGTGTTTGCATAAAGCATTGAGGTTTCCCACAGGACAGAGTGCAGGAGCCAAGGGGTTTGACTGCCTGAATGGTACCATGTGTTCTTGTCTGATAGCACAAACAACAGGAATGCATTTGGCATAGGACATGAATCAGTTTCAAATTCTCCGTGTCTGGTTCAACTGTTCTAAACTCACAGCCAGAAGAACAGATATGCAGATTAAAATTCAATATATACTGAAGCACATTCTCCATTATCAGCTTTTGCAATATTTATTAACAGTCATGAAGGTGATTTTCTCTTGGTTCCTCCTTGCAGAGGGAGTGGCAGCAAAGATGTTGAGCTAAGCTCTGCCTTCACACTTTTCACCTTCAGCTCTCAATTTTCAGGTACATCAGCACAGATCCTGCTCACCACTCTGCTTTCCATAAAGCTGTAGTCTGTACAAAATCTCACACAGGTCTTGCAGAAAAAAACCACAATTTTGGCTCTGCTGATGTCTGTGTAACGTGTACTGTGTCATGCAGAAGCTGCTTGAAGTACAAAGGATTAGTGATCCAGTGCAACCTTTCTTTTCAAGCTTTTGCTCACTACAAGTTAACAATTTTCCAGTTTTTACTGTAACTTCTATATTTTTTGCACGATATGAAGTTGAGCTCTATCTCAGCTGTCATTAATGTGGTTCTTCCCAAAAGGTAGAAGCATCAGCTGCTTTGGCATCTTACTGTTGAAAGGAGTGATGGATGGCAAGAGAAAATCTCCAAGTGGGTACTGCAGGATGCCCTTCCCCTTGTTACCATGTGAATTTTTTTTTTTTTTGCTTACCAGCAAAAGATTGCTGAGACAAGTTTTCCTGTGTTGAAAGTACAAGGCACTGATAGGCAGAGTTGTTTTAAAGCTGACACATTACATTTAGCCCTACATGAAGATCATAGAAAAGCAAACTGCTTTTGTGTGTTATTCCTTAAAAAAGAAAAACTACATAGTCAACTGTCTCCAAAATGCTATTTATAGATCCTCCCCTTAGACCTGTTTTTATTTATGCCTGAGGGATGCAGCACTTTGCCAACAGCCTGTCTCCTCAGTGCTGTATTTAACCCCTGTGCTGACACTGTGGGAGCTCTCTGCTCCTGAAACCCAGCGTGGCTCACCTGGGTATGTGACTGGCACAGAACAACAGCCTCAGGCTGCAGTAGCTCCTGATCTTCTGCACAAGGCCCACAGGACTCTGTGAGGGGCTGGGGTGAAGACAGGCCAGCTGTAATGTTTGAGAACTGCACCTTTTTAGTTTATTTTTTCTTAAAGTAAAACCTTTAAATAGTAATTAAAAGCAGAGAATGAAGCTTTCTTTTTTCCTTGCTGGAATTCTAGAATTACAAAATTATCTTTTGTCCCCAGGCCATATCTTTTACTCTTTCACCTGTGTTGGTGTAAGGAGAGGGGCAAGCTTTGCCCCATCCCTGTGTGTGGATCAAACCACAAAAATGTGTAATGGTGAAGCAGAGAGAATTCAAGTTCATGAATGTGTCAGTATTTCAGAAAAGGTTGAAGTAACCTCTACATTAAAAGTCTCTTCAGCAGCTGAGCAGGCCACTTCCACCCCTCCTAGGGGTCACAATCAGACTCTACTGCAGTTGCCTACTTGAACAAAATATAACCTGGTTATATTTATTTTAGCCAAGCTGTTGCAGGTCCACTAGTGCTTTTAAACCGTCTCTGTAGCTGACACAAAACAATGCTTAAGCCCTTCAGCATTCAGGATGACATGAAACTAACTTCTTCACCAAAATTCAGCAGCATAGAGAAGTTAGAAAGTACATTAACCCCCTTCATATTATTTTTAAACACTTTCACGTGTTATATAAATAAGCAAAAGAAATCAAAGAAACCAGCTCAGCCCACTCCAAGCAGCATTCCCCCATTACCGAGTACATTCAGAAGGAAGTTAGTTCATGGATTTTTAAGCTGTTAGATTCTGAACCACCACCAGCTTTCACTGGAAAGGAGGCAGCAGTTACCACATGATACAGTCGGGTTTTCTTTCTTTTAGCTGTTTGTTTTCACAAGCAGGGAACATCTGTCACTGCTAGAAAACAGTTATCAAAGGTCTTATCCAGGTGGCATGTGTGGTACACCTGGTGATGGTGCTTAGTCCAAAGGCTCCTATTAGTGACTCCACCCATACAGCCGACATCAAGAGGAGTTTTCAGATTTTCCTTTACTGGGGCCCATGAACTCCAGGCCCTCAATGGGTATGTCCTTTTCCTTGATTGCTTTCTGAAAAAAAGAAAAAGAAAACCAAGTAATTAAACTCATCACTTCTTTATAGGGTTACATGATGTTATCTTTGGTACAAAACCCAGAACCACGGAATCAGTTCGGTTGTAAAACATTTGAGATCATCGAGTCCAACCTGTGACCAAGAGCACCTCGTCACCAACCCATGGCCACGCCCAGGCTCTTCTTAAACACTGACTACACCTTCTCCCTGGGCAGCCCATTGCAGCCTCTGATCATCCTTTCTGGGAAAGAACTCCTAATGTCCAACCTAAAGCTCCCTGGTGTAGATTAAGTCTTGTCCTTTTGTCTCTACACCTCTTGTACTATTGCTTGTTGCCTGAATAGAAATCATCTAAAGAAAAGAAAAAAAAAATCTAGAAAAAGTAGTCTTAAAGGCTGGTTTGAATTTCAACGTTAGAGCTGCAGAAGGATGTCCAGAGAACTCAGTGAACTACAGTCCGTCTAAGGGAAACGCGCCGCAGCCGCCACAGAGCAGCCTTGAGAAGTCACGGACAATAAAAACAGGAGCCTGTAAAATAGTCCGTGTCATGACGGACACATGAGCGAAGCCAGAGCTGCGTGCCGGGGTCCCTGGCGAGGCCCGAGGCTGCTCGGGGCGGGCGGTGCGCGGGGGCAGCGCGGGGCAGCGGAGGGCCCCGGGGCCGGACGCACCTGCACGCACAGCTGGTAGCGCTTGAAGAGCTGCCCGCAGGGGTCGCCGGCGCTGTCGCCCTTGAGGAACTTCTCGGCGAACCAGCGGTTGAAGCACTGGTCGTACTCGCGCTTCAGCTCCGTGCACGCCTCGCCCACGCTGTTCATGGCGGCGGCGGCACGGACCGCACCGGACCGGCACGGAACGGGCCCGGCCGCGCGCGCCGCCCGTGACGCACATCCGGCGCGCCGCCNCAGGTACCCCCACAGGGACCGCCACAGGTACCGCCACAGGTACTGCTCAAGGTACCGCCGCAGGTACCCCCGCAGGGATCGCTACAGGGACCGCTCCAGGTACTGCCCCGGGGGCCACCCCCNCCCATAGGGACCGCCACGGGTACCGCCTCAGGTACCGCCACAGGTACTGCCCCAGGTACCCCCACAGGGACTGCCACAGGTACCGCCTCAGGTACTGCTCAAGGTACCCCCACAGGTACCCCCACAGGGACCGCCACAGGTACCGCCACAGGTACTGCNCCCACGGGGACCGCCACAGGTACTGCCCCAGATATCGCCTCAAGGACCCCATAGGGACCGCCACAGGTACCGCCTCATGTACCCAGGTACCCCCACAGGGACCGCCACAGGTACCGACACAGATACCGCCTCAGGACCGCCCCAGGTACTGCTCAAGGTACCACCGCAGGTACCCCCGCAGCGATCGCTACAGGGACCGCTCCAGGTACTGCCCCGGGGGCCACCCCCGGTACTGTCCTAAGTACCACAGCAGGTACCACCCCAGGGACCGCCCCCGGTACTGTCCCAAGTACTGCTGAAGGTACCGCCACAGGTACCCCCGCAGACAGCGCCCCAAGTACTGCCCCAGGGACCACCCCAGGTACTGTCCTAAGTACCACAGCAGGTACCACCCCAGGGACCGCCCCCGGTACTGTCCCAAGTACTGCTGAAGGTACCGCCACAGGTACCCCCGCAGACAGCGCCCCAAGTACTGCCCCAGGGACCGCCGTGCAGCCGCTCTGCCCCTCGCGAGGCGGGACAGCAGGACCAGGATAAAACACCAGTTAATTTCCCAAGAAAGTGTCAGGAATCAGCGGGTCCCTACCAGCGGCTTGGATTTGATGATCTTAAAAGTTTTTTCAAACTTTAACGATTTGAGGATTCTTTGTAAACGCCAGGTTTGACATGTAACGAGTTTCTAATTAGAAGAAAGTGGTAGTATTAAACTTGTTGATTTTTGATTTTTTTTTCGGTCTGCATTGATCCTTTTGTACAGCAAAAAGTGTCGGTGGACGTGCTGGACCACTTGGAGCACCTGGCCCTGGTGGATTTCCGGGATTCAGAGGGTGTGGAGCGGCTGCAGAAAGCGATCCAGTTTGCTGATCAGCTTCAGGAAGTAAACACTGATGGTGTGGAGCCGATGGATTCAGTGCTGGAGGACAGGTGGAGAATCACAGCAGCTTCCTTTTATCTCTTAATGCATCAGACTGTTTGCTTTTGTGAGCCTTTTTTCCTTGGGAATCGTAATGCATGTGGCCCCTTTGCTCCCAATGTCTTCCTGTGGTTTTGTGTGGGAGAAAGTCGTCATTGGCACGTGTAATATTTTTGTGTGAGCAAAGCAAAGGTGAACTTCAGTTCTTTAAACTCTCTTGTCACACTGCTCACCAAATGCATGCCAGTGTCATTCTTGGATGTTTCAAAATGTTCCAGTACTTGTCTCAGTGTTCATTTAAGAGACCAAAACCAGATTTAGAGATAAGCCACCCTTCCTACTTCATATTCACAGAATATCTTAAAGATAACCAGTAATTTTTGTCATTCAGGTGTCTGTATCTCAGAGAAGATGACGTGACAGAAGGCAACTGCACCAAAGAACTGCTGGAAAATGCCAGAGAGAAAGTAGAGGAGTATTTTGTAGCACCACCAGGTATTGACTTGCTTACAAAAATCTCTTAATCTTTCCTGAATTAACCTGAACACAATAAGCTGTCATAGCTGCATTTACTTTCAGAAATACTAATCAATAATAGAGAGTACTAAAAGAAATTACTGTAGTCATCTGTGTAAAATTATGTGCAGTTTATTGGTCCAGAAGCAGCACAGAGGCTGACCTGACTCTGAAGTTACTGCACATGCTGAGAAACTCCTTACAGGAAGTCAGACAGGATTTACTTTCTTGACTTTCTCAGGCTATTGAGGCAGCCTGGACCTGGAGTAAACTGGAGAAACACTTCCATGCCAAGGTGTCCTGCCCAGAGGGTAATTACAGCTGGTCTCACACAACTTGTTTTTTGTTTTCTCTCAGGTAATATCCCTTTACCAAAGCTGGAAGAACGAGAGACTTTTCTGCAGGGCTCTTAGTGACAGCCCAGTGCTCAAATGCCCTTTAAGTATTTTATTTGGGGAAAACAAAGTTCTGTGCAGTCACAGCTGAAACTCCCTGGCATGTATTTTGGTCAAAAGAAGAGCACTTGCAAGACAGAAGAAGGTGTAAAAGTTTAGTAGTGCTGCTGAAACATTCAATGTCTCTGAAGTGGATGGCAGCCTGACAGATAACCTTGGTGCTTTTATTTGGCAAAGTGAATTTGCTGTCTGGAGCTCAGAGCAAACCCTTGTCCCACTCTTAATTGTGCAATGACTTCATTTTTTGTTTAAGCATCTATAAGATACTCACATAGATGCATGAAACATGTAATTACTGTGATACTTGAATTTTTTCAAGGGTATTGAAATAAAGCCTGTATTTAACACCACTAATCCAATACTCTGCAAAGCTGTAACACTGTATTATTGCTTTAGTCTCAGACTTGTCAAGACTCAGGCCCTGCAAATGCTGAAGTTTTACAAATACACAAGCTCAGTCTATAAGTAATATATGATGTGTATATAAATCATAATAAGGAAAGACTTCAAAGTATCAGTCAATCAATATGATTAATACCATAATCACAAGATCAGGTCATTCCCTCTTTGAGAAGTACCCCCTTGATCTGTTTTGGATCTATATCCATTTTGGCCATCAGAGAGAATGGGGACAATATTATTTACACAGAAAAAGGAAGAGGAATTAGAGAGAACTGCATGGCTGCAGGAGCTTTTAACCTAAAATAACATCAAGTAACTATTTAAAGGCAGCAACTAAACCAACAATTTGGACATGATGATCCCACATTCCCAATGCAGCACAGGCTAAACTTAAAACTGCCAGTTCAGTGCTGCTCCCACACACTCCAGTGAGAGAACAGACTGCCTGATGCTTGTTCCCTGCAGCTCAAACTGCATTTAAAATAGAAAACACACATCTCCTTAATGAAGGGGTTTGATGCAGCTTCACCACAAATAAGGGAACTACAGCCTTGACTCAGACACCTGCAACCACCAAAAAGAAAAGCTCACAGAGGGCAGATGAGCTGCCTGTGGGGCAGGGCATGTCAGTGCCTCAGTGGGTCTAACAGGGGTGGTGCTGAGCCCCAAGGGATGGTGCTGAGCCCCACTGGACCCTGGCTGCACTTTGAGAGAGGGAGAGACACCCCTCATGAACTGGTTCACCTGCATTCATTGCAGCACTCAGTAAATGGATCCAATTTCTCTGGAGACCATGGAGATAACCTCACTTAGATCTGCTGACGTTTTTCCACCACCACAAACCTGTGGATATAAAATCAGATTAGGAGCCCTTGCATATAAATCCCAGTTTTACAAAGAAAATTTCAATATGGAGATTTCTTCACTTCTGTGGAAAGAAAATGGAAGTTATTTTATTGCTAATAATGATTATTTTATGTTTTGGTATTAACTAGGAGCCTCAGGAAAAATCTCAATTAATACAGTGATACACTGTGCAACACAGAGTAAGAAAACACCTCATGAAAAATGCTTACAGCCTAAGCTCCATCTGGGAGAGGAATCTCATGAGATGCCTTATCCATTACCCAGTTTTCTTCAGCACCTCCTCTACCCCAGCTATCATCTCCTGTGTTTATTTGTTCTGCCTTTCCCTGCAGCTCTGTCCTGAGGGAAACTGTACTTTTATATTCTTGATTAACAAGTAGGACTCTAATGTATCTCAGGCTTTAATGTTTCTCATTAATGACGTGTATCTCACCCACACTGACATTTCCTGCAGTCGTCATCACAATTGTTCCTTCAGCAAACCATTTCTTAATAAATGCAGAGAAATTTGCCTGCAGCTACCAAACACAACCACCTCCTCAGAGATTCATGGGTGTTTCTGAAGTTCAGTGGAAGCACTTGGAAGATTTTTAAATGGTTCTGTCAGCACAAAACTGTCCAGTACTCAAAGAGCTACTGCAAGAGCTGCAGATACTGAACACGGTTCTGGAAATTAATTACTTCTAAAACTCCTTTATGTTTCTAGCACACAAGCAAAGTTGTGAACTGGATCTCTAATTGGAATGCTAAAACCTGGGAGTCAAGAGTTATTCCTGAGATATTCCAGAGTGACAAAAGATATTATGTGGTTTCAATATTTCCAGGGGCAGGATAATCTGAGGTTGCCTTACAGTTTGCAAAAGCAAAGAGTTTCTTGCAGTTGTGCTGCTTTTGCTCTGAATGACACTGAGCAGGTAACTACACTGTATGAATACACAAAATATTTACATTTCAAGTGAGGTGAATGACTGCTCTTGAGGTATTTTTTAAAAGTTTCTACAAGGAAATGGAAGACCTACCAACCAGTATTTAAAAAACCTCATTTAAGTGGTCCTGTGCTGTTTGCTGTAGTCATGGTTCAGAGATCACCAACTGTGGAAGTCTCAACAGCAATGTACTATTTGCTGACAAGACTGTAAGCNAGCCTGACAGATAACCTTGGTGCTTTTATTTGGCAAAGTGAATTTGCTGTCTGGAGCTCAGAGCAAACCCTTGTCCCACTCTTAATTGTGCAATGACTTCATTTTTTGTTTAAGCATCTATAAGATACTCACATAGATGCATGAAACATGTAATTACTGTGATACTTGAATTTTTTCAAGGGTATTGAAATAAAGCCTGTATTTAACCACTAATCCAATCCTCTGCAAAGCTGCAACACTGTATTATTGCTTTAGTCTCAGACTTGTCAAGACTCAGGCCCTGCAAATGCTGAAGTTTTACAAATACACAAGCTCAGTCTATAAGTAATATATGATGTGTATATAAATCATAATAAGGAAAGACTTCAAAGTATCAGTCAATCAATATGATTAATACCATAATCACAAGATCAGGTCATTCCCTCTTTGAGAAGTACCCCCTTGATCTGTTTTGGATCTATATCCATTTTGGCCATCAGAGAGAATGGGGACAATATTATTTACACAGAAAAAGGAAGAGGAATTAGAGAGAACTGCATGGCTGCAGGAGCTTTTAACCTAAAATAACATCAAGTAACTATTTAAAGGCAGCAACTAAACCAACAATTTGGACATGATGATCCCACATTCCCAATGCAGCACAGGCTAAACTTAAAACTGCCAGTTCAGTGCTGCTCCCACACACTCCAGTGAGAGAACAGACTGCCTGATGCTTGTTCCCTGCAGCTCAAACTGCATTTAAAATAGAAAACACACATCTTAATGAAGGGGTTTGATGCAGCTTCACCACAAATAAGGGAACTACAGCCTTGACTCAGACACCTGCAACCACCAAAAAGAAAAGCTCACAGAGGGCAGATGAGCTGCCTGTGGGGCAGGGCATGTCAGTGCCTCAGTGGGTCTAACAGGGGTGGTGCTGAGCCCCAAGGGATGGTGCTGAGCCCCACTGGACCCTGGCTGCACTTTGAGAGAAGGGGATACCCCCCTCATGTACTGGTTCACCTGCATTCATTGCAGCACTCAGTAAATGGATCCAATTTCTCTGGAGACCATGGAGATAACCTCACTTAGATCTGTTGACATTTTTCCACCACCACAAGCCTCTGGATATAAAATTGGATTAGTAGCCCCTGCATATAAATCCCAGGTTTACAAAGAAAATTTCAGTATGGAGATTTCTTCACTCCCGTGGAAAGAAAAACAAAATGGAAGTTGTTTTATTGCTAATAATGATTATTTTATGTTTTGGTATTAACTAGGAGCCTCAGGAAAAATCTCAATTAATACAGTGATACACTGTGCAACACAGAGTAAGAAAACACCTCATGAAAAATGCTTACAGCCTAAGCTCCATCTGGGAGAGGAATCTCATGAGATGCCTTATCCATTACCCAGTTTTCTTCAGCACCTCCTCTACCCCAGCTATCATCTCCTGTGTTTATTTGTTCTGCCTTTCCCTGCAGCTCTGTCCTGAGGGAAACTGTACTTTTATATTCTTGATTAACAAGTAGGACTCTAATGTATCTCAGGCTTTAATGTTTCTCATTAATGACGTGTATCTCACCCACACTGACATTTCCTGCAGTCGTCATCACAATTGTTCCTTCAGCAAACCATTTCTTAATAAATGCAGAGAAATTTGCCTGCAGCTACCAAACACAACCACCTCCTCAGAGATTCATGGGTGTTTCTGAAGTTCAGTGGAAGCACTTGGAAGATTTTTAAATGGTTCTGTCAGCACAAAACTGTCCAGTACTCAAAGAGCTACTGCAAGAGCTGCAGATACTCAACACGGTTCTGGAAATTAATTACTTCTAAAACTCCTTTATGTTTCTAGCACACAAGCAAAGTTGTGAACTGGATCTCTAATTGGAATGCTAAAACCTGGGAGTCAAGAGTTATTCCTGAGATATTCCAGAGTGACAAAAGATATTATGTGGTTTCAATATTTCCAGGGGCAGGATAATCTGAGGTTGCCTTACAGTTTGCAAAAGCAAAGAGTTTCTTGCAGTTGTGCTGCTTTTGCTCTGAATGACACTGAGCAGGTAACTACACTGTATGAATACACAAAATATTTACATTTCAAGTGAGGTGAATGACTGCTCTTGAGGTATTTTTTAAAAGTTTCTACAAGGAAATGGAAGACCTACCAACCAGTATTTAAAAAACCTCATTTAAGTCGTCCTGTGCTGTTTGCTGTAGTCATGGTTCAGAGATCACCAACTGTGGAAGTCTCAACAGCAATGTACTATTTGCTGACAAGACTGTAAGCAGAAAGTGCCCCAGGGAGAGTGAAACTAAGAAAACAGAACACTGAGGATCTACCAAAACATCTTTTCATTTAAACAAAGAAAAACCCAAACCAAAACCAACCCAACCAACCAACCAAAATAACCCCCAAACCAAACACAAACAAAAAAGGGCAGCAGTTGCAGAAATAGCGAGGTCTGCAAAAGATGGTGTAAAAGTCTGATAGATTTGATTCACTAAAGGAACAAAGTTTGCAGCTGACTTGATCATACCCAGTAAACATGAGTGAGAGATTTCTATCAGAGGTCACTTAGTTTGACTTGAAGAGACACAACCAAAAACAGACAAGTGAATAGCACAGGTGATCAGATGCCATTCACAAGCTATGGAACTCCTTCCTTTGACATAGGTGGGCTTCACTCTCAGTAAAGGGCATACTATTAAAACAGCTGCCCCAGATAATATCCCAGTATTCTTTCAGTAATATCACATACTATTAAAAGGGCTATTCCCAACAAGAGCTTGTCCCAAAGAGAAACAAGTCTGTTGCAGAAATTATTGGTTAAACTCAGCATCTATGTGATCCAGGCTGGGGCAAGTAATAAAATGGCTTTTGGGGCTCACAGATCAACTATGGAAAGGTGTTTTACAGAAGCTGGTGGACACGTTACAATGTCTTGGAGACTGACAAATTTTTTACCCAGGATCACCTGATGATGCCACAGAGAATCACAGAATTAGATTGGAAAAGATCTCTGAGATCATCGAGTCCAAACGGTGACTGAACACCACTATGTCAACCAGACCACAGCGCTCAGTGTCATGTCCGTTGTTTCCTGAAACACCTCCAGGGACAATGACACCACCCTGGGCAGCGCCTTCCAATGTATAATCACCCTTTCTGTGAAGAAATTCCTGCTAATGCCCAGCCTAAACCCCCCTGGCGCAGCAGAGCACTAGCCCGGGAGTCAGGACTGGAAGCTTTCCATACACAGCCCAAATCTCCATGATCATCCCAAACCATGCGCGCTGTGCTCCCGCTGCCTCCCCGCATCCCGCCGGTCGCCATGGGAACGGACGCGGCGCGGGGCATCCCGGGCCGCAAGACAGCGCTGCGGTAAAGCCCTGCCGGGCGCCGCGCCGCAGCCAATGGGCGCTCGGGGGCGGGCAGCGCTGGCCAATGGGCGCGCGGGAGGCGGTGCCGGTGGCCAATGGGAGCGGCCGGAGCGCAGGGGGCGGGGCAGAGGCGCTGCGAGGCGCGCACGGACCAGAGCGCAGCGGCGTCCGCTCTGCACCGCGCCGGTCCCGCCGCGCCCGAACGGTGAGGGACGGGACGGGACGGGACGGGACGGGACGGGACGAGACGGGACGAGACGGGACGAGACGGGACGGGACGGGACGGGACGGGGCGGCTCCCAGAGACACTCAGCCATCCCGGACCCGGGGACTCCGCGCGGCTTCCCCGTGCCTGGGCTCTTCCCCGGCCGCCGCCTCCGGTTTTCCCGCATCCCCGGTAGCTGCCGGCGGCCCCCTGTAGCCCGGCGGGGCTCTGAGCCCTTGGCCGCGTGTGCCNGGCAGGTGCTCCTGCAACTTTGAGTTTCTTTCTGTTTTTTCCCAAGCAGGCAATCATGAATGATCGAAAGGCAGTGATCAAAAATGCAGACATGTCGGAAGAGATGCAGCAGGACTCGGTGGAATGTGCAACTCAAGCCTTGGAGAAATACAACATTGAGAAGGACATCGCTGCTCACATAAAGAAGGTAAATGTTGGCTTGTAATGTGCTCATGAAAAATCAATTGGGGAGAATGCTGCTAGGCAAGTAGCTCTAGAGAAACGAGTTCTAGAGGCACTAGATAATGAAGTTAGACTTTCTCTCTTTCTGTTCCTTACCTCACCCTTTATGTGAACCTTTCTAGGTCCTGCTTT
This sequence comes from Thryothorus ludovicianus, assembly GCA_013397245.1. Lineage (NCBI taxonomy): Eukaryota > Metazoa > Chordata > Aves > Passeriformes > Certhiidae > Thryothorus > Thryothorus ludovicianus. The sequence goes on along the minus strand of VZTB01017790.1, from coordinate 741,860 downwards.
TCTCTTGTAGTGCCGTACACCTTTTCTGCCACTGTCCAGTTGAGCTGAGGGTAGCAGCTGACTGTCCCTGTGACTGATGAGCTGGTACATGATGACATGGGCTCTGTGCAGCCTATTTAAAGAGTGGTGGTTTGCTGATCATGTAATAAGTGGGTTTGGTTTTTTCCCTTTCCCAGCACATGTAAGACAAGCTGTTCATGTTAATGGTGAACAGATGGTTCATAGCTTACAGTTTGTCACATTTTCTCTCTTGACTCCTACTGGGAGCCTGACTGAGCTGCAAGGAGCTGAAGGGTTTGGTTGAGCAGAACAGAATCTTCCATGTCCTCACAAAAATCTCTTCAGCTGACAGCTGTTAGGTACTGCAGTATAAATCCACTGACTGCATGGGTTTGCTCACTGTAGACATGTACACAGGAGTTTATTTGTAGCAGTCTCCTGACAGTGGTGTGTCACATCATCTCATGACCAGGTGTCAAGATGTGGCAGAGAATTTTCCATCAAGTGTCCTTTCAGCATCCTTATTGCAAAAAACAGCTAATGAAGTCAAAATATCAGTTTTGCTGGAGATTCAGAAGAAGCAGACAAATTCTTGGAAGTTACGGTTTGAGATCATGGCATGACTTTAGGGGAAAAGTTACCTCCCCAAACATATGTTTTAAGCTTATTCCTGCTCTGCCTGGAAACACTTTTTTTTCTTTTGTATGACTAAGCAGCAGATGAGTTATAAAGTGACAGATGATCCCTGTGCTTAAGAGCATATGCTGCTCCTTAATTGCCTTCTTCCAAAAGTGATACTTGTTAACAAGTGACAAATCATTGCCAAAAAAAACTCCCCAACTGTTAGACAATATTAGTACAATTACCATGAAAATGCTGACTTTCTAATTCCCTATTCTGTAGGAATTTGACAAGAAATACAATCCCACGTGGCACTGCATTGTGGGAAGGAATTTTGGCAGCTACGTGACTCATGAGACCAAGCACTTCATCTACTTCTACCTCGGCCAAGTTGCTATTCTTCTTTTCAAGTCTGGCTAGAACCATGGACTGTTACTGAAACTTGCCCCTGGGTACAGGACTGCACACTGATTCCCACCTTCAGCCTTCCTGGGGAAACACATCTTGATCTTCAGGTCTTTTGTTGTATTGTTAATGGTCAGGGATTCTGCTGTAACGGCTGGTATTTTCATTGTGGCTGTATAGAAAAGCAAAAATGTCTTCCTTGTATTTATTTTCTTTGAAAAGATGGCTTCTTTGCTAATAAATCGTTGGAACAAGTTTATCTCTTTGCTCTCTTGCATTACCCTCTTTATTGCCATGTGAATGAAGGATGAACATCCCTACCTCTATTCCCACACCCCAAATCCATCCTTTCTTAGGAAACCTTACAAGACTGACTTAAGTGGAAAAAAGTTGATGCAGAGCCCTTTTATTTCATAAGCCTTCCTTCTGCCTTTGAAAGAAGTGAAGGAGTCATGGGAAAAAATCCTGAAACTCCACAAGACAAAGATAATAACAGCTTCATAAAAGTCCAGTTACTTCATAAATCCAAGTTACTTCTCACAAGTATAATAACCTCCTTTAAGCTTAGTAAAAAGAAAGGCATCTTATTTGGAGACTGGTTAGTCTGTTTCTGTATACACACCCACTGCCAACTTGCTGCACTTGTTAGCATTGCTCAGTTCTGGCCATATCCTTTACACTTGAAGGGAAATGCAAGTGTAGGAAACACCACTGGAGTCACTCCACAGGTTTTTGGTGAAGAGAGGTAACTTGTGTTCTTCTGAGTCCAGCTGCTGAGAAAGTACCTGCTGCACAAGTTCTTAGAACTCCCCTTGATACTGTGAAAATTCCACAGCTTTCATATCCCTCATGAAAATACTTCTGGTGTTTTGCTATACAGACTCACAGTTTGAAACCTGAGTGAATGGCAACAATGCCAAAGTTTAAATTCTCATAATCCACTTTGAAAAAGCCTGCATCTTCTATCATTGCCTTCAGCTCCTCCTGAAAAATAAGTGCCATAATTATTAACAACCTAAAAGCTCATAAGCCAGCTGGCCACAAGATTATGCTGGAACTGTGTTTTGTGTGTAAGTGAATTTGGAGAAATCCTGCCTTACCTGAGGGGGGAACTGTCGGATGCTCTCCACAAGATACTGGTAAGACTTCCAGTCACCAGCAATAACCTCACCCAGAACAGGAATAACCTGGAAACTGTAGAGATCATAGAGCCTGCACAGAGACACAGTAAATACAGATTAACAGAAACAAATGTAAACCCTCTCCAACACGAGCTGGTCTCTGTGCCACTATGCTATGCAGTCTGTAGCTGACTTTAAAATACACCAAGATGTGGTCTCAAAGTGTCTCCACCTCTTATTCTGAGTACAAACAAGAGAGCCTTGTGACATGGCATAAAGCATCACCATGTTCCTACCTGGAAAGAAGAGGGTTGCTGACATGACTAAATTCGAGGCAGAGAAATCTTCCTCCTGGTTTCAGCACACGATAGGCCTCTTGAAGTGCCTGAGACAAAGCAGATGTGATAAGTTTGTTTCTGTGGAGCAGCACCTGCCTATTATCAAGCCACGTGATATTATCATGAAACTCTGATGAACTGAGGGGGAATGAAGAGTATCCTGACTGGCAATCTGCAGTATTTACTGAGAAGCATCCCAAGACAAGAATAAAAAAAAACCCGAAAAAACCAAATGTGCCACAAACCCAAAGCATAAATACTCTTGCAGTTACACGAATAAATTCTTACAAGGCTTTGTGTCAAAACTGTGATGTTGGGTTTGCAATTTCCCTACTTGCAGTTGATGAAAGTTTGTTGGCAGAGCTCTGGTAATGACAGACCAAACACAAAAGGGAGAAGGTGACTCAGCTACAAGAAACTGAAAATAAAAAACGGGCATGATAATTTTTTTTAAATCAAAAGAAAAGATTTTACTGTGAGGCACACCCAAAGGTTCAAAGAAGAAATGATACTGCCTGTCAGATGAGCAATGTGAAAGAACAGGAAGGAAAGAGAAACAAGAAAATCTTTGGCTACTTTGAAAATTCCATCCTGCATCAAAATACAATACTTAACAAGAATCTAGACAAAATCCTGTTTAAAACTGTATGTTCTTTCATACAAGAGCAGAGTTGTATTCCAGAACCTCTGAAGGTTGCACATCTACCCAGGAGCTCTTCAAGAGTTGGCAGCTTGGGTGTGTTTTGTAGCAGGTCTCCAGGGAGCTCTGCCACCACACTGCTGTATGCATGAAGGCAAAGAGCCTGAGCTTTGGAAGGGTGCAGACAAAGCACCAGGAAAAGCCATGCACATTAAGTTCAAAGGCATATGGTGCAAGGTGGTTTGGATCCAAATGCTTCACCTTCCACAGGAGCTCTGCCAAGGTTGTAACACACTCCTCCAAAACAGACAACTGGTGCATCCAGACAGGTGTCACCCCCACAACAGCCAGTCCCTCTCAAAGGACAGAGGTAGTTTAGAACAAAGAGTACTGCTTTTCCAAATTAAAACCACACTTGTTCTTTATAGGGAGCTCTGCCACCAGCCAGAGTAAAGACACTCAGCAGAACTGGGCTGAACAGGCTGGTTCAACAGCAGTGGGGGCAGCAGCCTCCTTCCCACTCTGCTCTGGCAGTTCTGTTGGCTCAGGCAGGGAAACAGAAGGGGACAGGAATCATTGGACCCACTGCTGGGATAGAGATCAGGTGCTGAAGGAAGATTTGAGATATGCAGACTGACTGCCCTGTGTAGTGTAGATCCAGCCATGCCATGGGTCAGGAGAAGGTGGGGAATGACATCCAAGCCCTTTGCCTCAGGAAGAGACTGTGTGGCTTGCCAAGCTGGAAGGATTGGGTGCAACTGGTATAAACCTATCTTTTTATGACAAAGGTGGGGCACTTAACTGCATTTTCCATTCAAACAAGTAGAATACTACATGCCACTTATTTTAAATGTTCCAGGAGTAGACTAGGATCTTCCTTTATCCAAAGGAGTTCCTACTTTGCTTCCTTTGTAGAACAAAAAATCGTAAGGACCCCATGTCAGGATACACTAGAGTAACTTACCAAATCAATACGAGTTACATTTCGGATTCCAAAGGCAATTGTGTAAACATCAAACTTATCATCATCAAAGGGCAACTCTTCAGCATTCCCAAGTACCCAGGACAAGCCTGGAGTGAAAGACAAGTCACAGAACCGAACTCAGAGTGCTCCAGAAAGGCTAGAACTTACCCACTCTAGAAGGAATTGATTATTTTTAATAATCAATTTATTTTTAATTTTGTTTTCATTTTGCAGTTTTGTTGGAGGAAAGACACCTAGGCCTATACTCACAAATCTTTCAAGGTAGAGTAGGTAATATTGCAGATCAGCCATCAGCACTGTTCTGCACACACGGTGTGTATGTGCCACAAAGATTTCACCCAAACTTGCATTATAGTGGAAAGCACTATTGGCTGCCATTTGTTTGTGGTAAAGTTGTAAAAAGAGAATCTCTGCTCAAAGTGGAGCTACAGACCATTACTAACATGCCACCATGCAACAATGGCCAAATCACTTAACACATTTTTCTAGAAAGCTTCCACAGGTGGAGGAACATGAAAAGCCACACTCCCTCCATCAGGACTATCAGTGTGTGATGCAGTTGCAGCTGTGTTGCCTTCTAGTCCCCAAAGGACCAAGACCATGTCTATCTGTGGAGCATGGATGTCCACGTTATTAGCAAGCAGACAAATGCACAAATCAGTGACTGCAACTCATGTTCCTTTTCCCCATGCACAGCTCCCACTCTTGGTGAATGTACACAGGGAAACAGCAAAAAACCTCTGTCCCTTAAAATTTCTTGCTATCAGGAATGTTACTGCCATGGTACAATGCATTATTTACCTTCAGAGTAGCCAAGATGCTGTGCTTTCTGCTTCCCAACTTTTAACATTTCTCTGTTGATGTCACAGACCACCACTTGGGAATCCCCTAGTGAGTTAAATCTGTCTTTCTGGTAACTCTCAATAATTTCCTGCCATGACAAATTCTGATGGTGCTTGAGCTTCCTCTGGAGCTGGCGTTGTCGTACAGAGCGAACATAATTAATGAATCGAAAGGCAATGTCACCTGCAGTTGTTTTAAAGGAAAGACACACATTTTGGAATGTTTTCTGACTCCAGGAAGTTGAAACATAAGGCTTTGAACACCCATCTGACTTACTATTTCTTTCTAGTCATATATATTTATACAAACACCCCCTCAGACACACTGTATAGACACAGAGTGTGTGTGTACATGAATATAGACAAAAAGAGAACTTATTAAAATCGAAGAGTCCATGACATTCTACAAATTTACACAGTTTTCTGTAACATAGCATGGCTATCAGGACTATAGCACTTTCAGACCCTGAAAACAAGATATTACAAAACACAAAGATATCAGCTCTCAACCCTTCTCTGGGAAAGTCAAGGAGATGCTTCACTATTTTTAAAGACAGGGAGCTAAGGCAAATCAGTGACACAGTAGGCAACGTAATTCTGAGCAGACTTAAACAGCTGAAAAACAGTGTGGCATTGTCATATGGAACTCCCCAAAATTATTTACCTGTTCCCCCAGCAACATCAAGGAGGAGTGTTCCTGGGCAAGGGTTCATTTTATGTACAAGGATATCCTTCCACACCCGATGAATTCCTAGAGTCATTGAATCATTCATTACATCGTATTTCTTGGCCACAGTTTCAAAGACGTGATAAACTGCAGAGAAAGGATATTGGAATGAGATGCAATTTACTTAAAAATGCTTATTCTGAGTAAAACGTGTCCTTTATTGTCCTGTGGAGGTCTGTCACTATGTGGAGCTGAAAAACACACGAAAACACATTACAATAAAAACCCAACAAATAAATTAAAAATTGAGTCTTTCTGAGCCTATTACTGCCTGACAAGGGTCTCGGAGGAACACAGCCTGCTCGAGCCGAGGGAAGTAACAGTGATATTATTCACCGAGACTCCCGGTAATGCCTCAAACAAGGGCCCAGTCCCCAGGACCATGGTGAACGATCAGCGGCTGCCCGGGAGCTCTGTTCCGGGAGCCCAGCCCGCCCTCTCCCGCCGCCGCCCTCACTTTTCTCCCTCCTCTCCTCCTCCGTGACGGTCTGGAAGCCGAAGTGCATCTCCGGCCCCGCGGCCAGGCCGCGGCGCGGCCGCACAGCCCCGGCGGGCCNCGGGCCCCGGGGGCAGCGCCGGCCGTGTGCTCGCACCGGGCACGGCCCGGGAGCCGCTCCGCCGCGGCTGTGCCCGCACCGGGCCCCGGGAGCGGCGCCTCCTCCGCGGGACGCGCTCACCGAACCCTCCCCGGTGCCTCCGCGGCGCGACGGAACCCGAGCTGCGAGGACAAACACGACCGGGAAAAAA
>VZTB01017790.1:704985-727766 GCA_013397245.1 Thryothorus ludovicianus | reverse complement strand
ACTACAAGTCCCGTCATGCCCCAGGGCCCGCCCGGACCGGCTGCATCCGGGTCCGGCCACTGCTGCGGGCGACTCGTCGCCATNCATGAGCCTGGGCCCCCGCCGGCTCCGCCAGCGCCCGTCGTGCCCCCCCGCCCAGGGCCGCCGCTCGCCCCGGGCGCCCGTTGATGCTGCAGAGCCCGCCCGGCGCGACCCCCGCAGCCCCCGCCATGGACAAGAGCAGCCCCTGCGGCTCCGGTGCGCCCGGATCCTCGGCCGGCAGCAAAGGGCAGCAGCCGCGGTCCGCCTCGGCCGGGCCCGCCGCGGGGGAGTCTAAGCCCAAAGGCGGTAAGAGCTGAGCTGGGAGGGGGTGAGCCGAGTGCGGGGACAGGCGGCCCGCGCCGCCCTTGGGTTTGTGGTGGAGCTCAACTTCGCCTTGTCGGGTTGTTTGTGTCTCAGCTGGGTTTAATGGGCGGCATTTCAGGTCACTGCCTGTTTTTGGTTTCTTTTTCCTTCCTCTTCCGGCTCTGCTCGCTGTTTGGTGAGCTGGGATTCCTACTCTCCTTTTCCTTTAAGGATTAGTTTTTTATCTTCGTTAGTATTGGAGTAATCAGCTTGAGAGCTTAAGCCGTGGTGCTATAGTAAGAACATACACTCGCCAGTGCCTGTGACTAGAGCCCTGGACTTTATCTTGTACCTGTGTTGTTCCACCTCCCCGAGGGGGTCTGGTGTCCGTACACAGAATTCCCCTTGCCCCGGTGTTTCACTGACCTGCTTTGGGGCAGCTCAGGGTCAGCTGGCTGTTGTTTGCTCATGTGGCATTTGACCCAGAGTGTCACACCTGGAATTGCAAACAGCTGCTTCTGCTGACACAGCCGTTTGTCAAAAGGCAGTGTGGTTCTTGTCATCATTTCAAGGTAAGACCTAAGCCCACTAATCTCTCTGAACCTGTTTAGGAAGGCAGTGTTCCTGGCAACTTTTTTTTCCCCCCCTCCTAAAACCTAGAAATGGGGCAGTAATGATTAAAATTGGTAATTTTAGTCCCGGAAGTATATGAGAGATTGTCAACAGGCTGCTACACCACCATTGCTCTACTAATTTCCTTCCTCCTCAGTGGTTTGTTTTGCTGTATTACTTGAGGCCTCTGAGAAAGCAGCAGTGCACTCCAGAGGGTTAACAAAATGAGTACCTTGGAGGTGTTTGTTGACTCCTTTTTGGACCTTCTAAGCATGGTCATGTCCTGAGTAACCCAGTATTACCTGTATTAATTGACCTTCCAAAGGATTGGCAGAAGTGGGACATGGGAGGTGACTCACCCACAGCTCCCCAGGTTGTGGTGTAACTGTGCAATTACATTGAAATTTTTAACTTCCAGTTCAAACACTTGGAAGTCTTTTTAAGAACTTTTTCTCTCCCTGTCTTGCCAAGAGACACCTCCTCAGTCCAGCTTCTTTTGTAGTGATATCTGATGCTCTGTGGAGGATTTTTCACAGAATACAAACATCCTTCAGGAAGGGGTTAAGATGACTTGTGCTGTGGCTGATATCCCTTTGTGTAGAAGACAGTCTCTGGACTGAGGAAGGACATAAAAGGCCTGTTGTTCCAGCCCAGAATAAAAATGTTAAATCATTTTTGTGGACTATCACCTTTCACAGGCTTGAAATAATGGCACTGGTAGCACAGGAGCAGTATGGAGAGGAATCCTGATGACTTTTCTACTCCAAAACCTTTAATTAAATAAACCCTAAAAGTTTTTAAGAATTTTTTTTTTTTACTAAAACAGAGGAAAATTTTGTCATGGTATAATTCCACTTCAGTGATACTTGTTTCTGAACTACAGTGGAGCACAAAGGGATGAGTTGCTTCCTTTACAGGGCATCAAAGAGACCTGGAAAAATTAGAAGCTCTTTTCATAGAAGTAGGTGTTTATTTAGGATTATCTTAACTGGAGGGTGCTGAAAACTAAAATGAAAATATTTCCTTGGTGAAATTAGGGCAAAAAACGATACAGGATGCAGCTGGGTAAAACTGTGGCTGTGTTTTTGTAGCTGTTGCCTGTAGGATGCTGGCACGTCACCATATGGAATCTTTTTCTTGAGTTCCTTATAGGGAGGACAGATATAGGATGGATTCTGGAAATCTTATGTCTCTTCTGAAATGGAAGGTAATCTTATGGACCACAGACCTTCCTCAGGTGGTCACTGGGTTACATCCAGTCAAGCACTTGTCATTTGATGCTTTCCAGAGTTACCTGCTGTAACTGTCCAGCTGAGGAAATGAAGAAATGGATGTTCCTGAATCCTGCTGGCAGCTTCTATTTCTCTTGCAGTGCAGGAAATTGGCTAAATAGAGTACTCTGTTCCCTTGTATTTGTGGAAGTTTGATTCCTCCTATCTTTCCATTTGGCCTCAGAGACTAAATTAAACTGAAGGTTTCCAATAGACAAGTTTCTTTATGTTGTATTAGTGTGCCAACAGGAATCACATCCAATTAGAGTGGAAGAAAGTAACCAAGCAAAATAGGCTTGTTAGAGTTCTCTGCAGTCCTGAAGAGCTGATGGGCAGTGTTAACCTTCACAAGGGTTCCTGGGCCTTGTCACACCCAGGGTGAGCCTGCCTGGCTGGGCTGTGAGAGCTCACTCCCCTCCTGCTCACTGGGATGTTTGCCTTGGCAGCAGCAGTGGCCTCAGTGTGTTGTCATGAAACCACCCTGTGGCTTTAGTGTGATCCAGAGCCCTTATGCAATGCTGCTGGCTTCAGCACAGCTCAGCAGAAAAGAGGGGGAAAAGGTGGAAGGAAACAGCAGTTCTCACCCCAACAGCAAAGCAGTGTTGCAGCTCCTGTGCCCAGGTGGCCACCTACAGCTGCTTCTGGTGCTGTGAACTTCATCTCCTCTCTCTGGACCTTTGGAGACACAGGTTCTCTAGCAGCAGGAGGAATCACAAATCTCAGGGCTTGCTCCAAAATGCCAGAACAGTTTTATTGCTAGCGCTTTTAAATTATATTAGACAGACAGTATTTTTTTATAAGTCCCTTGGAGTGTGAGTGGATAGATAAATCCACATAATGTGTATATATATAGGTGAGAGGCCATGAAAACAGCAAAAGGACTGAGGACTGACCTAACCAGCACTCTGTCTACTGCTAATTCCTAATTTGCCAAGAAGAGAAGCAAAAAAGAAACTACCAAATCCAAACTTACCCTGTTTAAAACTGGGATCTCACAAGAGAGGATGGCAGTGAGAATCCTCCACTTTTCTCTGTGCCTGAGTGGAGCCTGTCCTGCCCTGCTCTTTGTGGGAGTGCTGGGATGGATGATAAAAAGCAGAGAGCTCCCTGACGTGTGACATGCTGGAAGGAGCAGCATTGCTTAGATTCAGGGTGGGGTTAAGCTGTTCCAATTTACAGACGCATTCTCCAAGCTCCTGCTTGTCTGCTGACCAATTTCATTACTACTCTGATGGACCAGGCTTCTACTGAGGTCAGTTATTCTCATGGTGGGGGTGGTGGAACTACCAATCTGTAAAATCAGATTTGAAGCATTGTTAGCCTGTTGTTAGAGTCCTTTTAAAAAAGGCATGAGTGGAGAGTTCTTTCCTATAAACTGTGAGAGTCACTGGAGTGACTCCCAAAGGCTCTAGGAGGTGCCTTAAAAGGACCTGCAGTATGACAGGAATGTGTGTAAGCCATCTGACTGACAAAGCTGGTGGTGAGTAACTCGATTAAAACTTTAAGTGGTTGGAAATTCTTCTGTCAACTCCAGGGTGAACTGTTCTTCTTCCAGGGCCTTGTAAACATCCACTTTAGACTGACTTTTTTTGAGTTGTTTCTTTTCCCCATTTGAAGATGGCAGAGAAACTGCAAAGTGGTACAGACAGGCCTGTGCCCCTCTAGTGCATTTGCTGAAATTACAGATTTAAGAGGGTGGTTGAGCTCTAAACTGGCAAATTCTGCTCCTCAGTAACTTCAGGAGTAGTTCAGACCTCTTCAAAAATGACTTAATGTTTTACCAGAGGCTCTGAGGTGTTGGTTATTCCTTCTTCCTTACAAACATTCTCAAAAAAAGTCTGTCTAATCATTTAGCCAGACCTGGTCACACCCTCAGTACTTGGCAGCTTCTGGTGTGTTTTTTTCTGATAACACTCAAGCCACGACTTTTTAGCCTGATGTGCATTAAAGCACTGCCAGCTATGCAGGCATGTGTTTGAGTTACACAGCTGTGGTTCTGACAGAGTTGGTTTAATTCTGAATTAAAGGATCAGCCTTTTGAATAGCAGAGTAAATGACCAGTTCTGATGATGAAGCTTGTCTGCAATATGGGCCTGTCACATCGTGTGAAAGTAATGATAGTGTCCTGTTTCAGCTGTAGTTGCAGCCAAAGAAATCTGACAAGTGCAAGAAACAGCAGACCAGCACAGAACCTTTTAATTAAATAAACCCTAAAAGTTTTTAAGAATTAAGAATAATCTTTTATTACTACTTAATTTATTCCTAAGAAGTTGGATCCTCAATAATATGCAATAACACACAGACCATCCTGTTCCCAGTCACCTTTTCTGGAGGATGCAGGTGGAGGAAAAAAATCTTAAAATAACAACAACAAAAAAGGATACTCTATGTGGACAATGCCATTCCAGCTGTTTTAAATGCTTGGATAGATGGAAAATGGTGCTGGGAAAGAGAAAAACTTGAAGCACTGGCAATGAATCTGCCCATATGAGAAACATGATCCTGAATCACAGTAATGTGTTTGCCTGCCATGTAAGATTTATGTTAAGGGGTGGGCAGGAAGACTACAAAGTGGGAAAAGGGAAACTAATAGGCTTTTATAAAATGCAACTAGATATTGTGTGAGGTCTTGCTGTTTGTGTAATGTTTACTGGGTATCCAGAGTGACTTTGGGGCTGGCTGGTGTGGATAGATGTCTTGTGGGGCCCTTGGAGTTTTGTTTCTGAGCTTATCACCATACCTCTGCTACAGAGGGGCTGGTGGTGGAAGTGCCAGGTTAAGCACCCAGTCTGCAGCCTGTTGTGTCCTTGGGCAGCTCTGGTCTTGTGTTAAGACCACTAGAAATATTCTCATAGTATGAACTCTGTTCTAGCAGTTGGGTTTCCTGTGCCTCAACAGCTGCTATGTCCCTCTCAAGAGCTGGACTGATTTTTCCGCTCTTTATTCCTGCAGTTTTTTGCTTTGTGTTTCACCACCGTGTCCTGTGTTAGGGTCAGTGGTGTGCTAAGTACAGCTTTTGGCAAACAGTTCCTGTTGCACAGGTTGGTGGACTTAGATCTTAACTATGTGCCCTGATGGTTTGTGCTTCAAGACCAATTAGCATTTGTTGGCCTGATGACATAAAAATATTTTCTAAACAAAATTAGATCTGCTGGGATCTTTTAAGCATAGAGTGCAGAAGTGAGTGAAAGCAGGCAATGGAAGCCTTCAAGAAAAGCACAGGCAGCTGTGTATTCAGAAAGTATATTTTATGTTTGATAAGTATGATAAATTGTGTGGTTTAGGCAAATTAAATGAAAAAAAGAACTAGTTGTTGTCAATTCTTGTAATGGGGTATGAAGATGTGCTTTGTGATGTTAGATTTATAACTTGTACCAGGTAACACACTAATCTGGTGGTGGCAATTCCAAATCTGGAAAAAAAGAAATCCAAGTCTTTTTAGAAAAGGTAGAGCACAGCAAATACTTTCTTTTGAACTCTGATCAGCTCTTGGGCAGTGATAGAAATGGTTTGCGTTGCTGGGGGGATTTAATGTCCTGATAAACATCATTAAGATAGGTGAGCTCATCTCTGAGGTGAATTCAGCTGAAGTGCAGTACATGGGGCCAACTCTGAGGCTGCTGATCTGATTCTTCTTTTATTTCCCTTTCAGATGGAAAGAATGCGAATGGATCCAAACAGCGTTATAATCGTAAAAGAGAAACTTCATATTCAAAAAATGAGAACTTTTCCAGTCAGTCCCGTCGCTCCAGTTCACAGAAAAGCAAAGCTTTTAACAAGATGCCCCCTCAGAGAGGAGGCGGCGGCGGAAGTGGCAAACCTTTTAGCTCTTCTAATGGTGGAAGACGAGATGAGGTGAGAAGTGCCATGACTGCAAGGCCTCCTTTCTTGGGATGACAGCATCACCCTGACCTACCCTGGTCTGCTGTGTTCAGTTCCTGGGTTGGGAAGGGAGACAGTAATAAGAGGTGCTGACATTGTTGGGATGCCAGAGGGAGTGTGAGCAGAGCAACTTGGCAGCTGCAGAAGAGGAGTGCTCTTTGCTCTGCTCTAAGAAAAAATGCCATCTGAGGAATGATGCCAAGACACATCTCATGACATGGGTCCTTTGTGAAAATACATAGTAACACAATTTCACTGCCCTGTTCCTGCTGGCCATACTATTTTTAATACAGCCCAGGTGTCTTTGGCTGCCTTGCCCACCTGGGCACACCTGGTTCGTATTCTGCTGCTGTTAACCAGCACCATCAGGTCTTTTCCTGGTGGGCAACTTTCCAGCTGCTCTTTCCCAGGCCTGGAGCATTCCAAGGGGCTGTTGTGACCCAGGTGTAGGACCTGGCACTTGGCATTGTTGAGCCTTACACCATTGGCCTTGGCCCATCAGTCCAGCATGTCCAGATCCCTCTGCAGAGCCTTCCTGTCCTCCAGCAGATCTGCATTCCCACCCAACTTGGTGTCATCTGTGAACTTGTATAGAGTGCCCTCAGTCCCCTTGTCCAGATCATTGATAAAGACATTAAACTGGACTGGCTCAAATACTGAGCTCTGGGGAACCCCACTGGTGGGGACCCAGCTGGATGTCACCCCACGTCCCTCTACTCCTGGGCCCAGCCATTCAAACAGGTTTTTTACTTGGAGTGGTGTGCTTATCCAAGCCATGGGCAGCCAGTTTCTTCAGGGGAATGCTGTGAGAAACTGGGCCAAAGGCTTTTCTAAGGTCCAGGTAGACAACATCCACAGCTTTCCCCTCATGCACTGTGTCACCTTGTCATAGGAGGAGATCAGGTTAGTCAGGCAGAACCTCCCTTTCATAAATGCACGCTGGCTGGGCCTGATCCCCTGGTGATCCTGAATGCTCTGTGTGGTGGCTTGAAGGATGATCTCCTCTGTAACCTTGTCCATCATGGAGGTCAGATTGACAGGCCTGTAATTCCCCAGATTCTCCTTCCAGCCCTTGTAGGTGTGTGTCACATTTGCTGACTTGCAGTCAGCTGGGCCAGGCCTGCTGGTGAATGATGATCCCTGCTGCCAGCTCCCTCAGTCCCTGTGGGTGTGGGGGTGTCTGAGTGGCACAGCAGGTCACTGGCTGTTCCTCTGGAGTATGGGGCTTATTCTGCTCCTTGTCCCAGTCTTCCAGCTCAGGGGGCTGGGTACACTAAGGACAACTGGTCTTACAGGCTGAGAGAAAGAAGGCATTAAGTACCTCAGCCTTTTCCTCACCTTTTGCCACTGTGTTTCCTTCTCCATCCAACAAAGCATGGGGATTTTCTTTAGCTCTTTTTTTTGTAGCTGATGTGTTTATGGCAACATCTTTTTGCATTTTACAGCAGTGACCAGATTAAGTTCTAGTCAGGCTTTGACCCTTCACTTCTGTCCCTGCATAACCTTGTGGCATCCTTGTAGTCCTGCAGAGTTCCTGTCCCTTCTTCCTCAGGTCATAAATTCTTTTTTTCCTGTATTCCATTTAAAACTGTCTGTTGAGCCAGGCTGGTCTTCCCTCATTTTTTGGCACAAGGGGACAGCATTTTCCTGTGCCTTTAAGAGATCCTGAAGAATGTCCAATCTTTTGGACTCTTTTGCCCTTCAGCACTGCCTCCCAAGGGACTCTGCCAATCATTCTTCTAAACAGGCCAAAGTTTGCCCTCTGAAGATTGATTGTGTCCAACCACTTCAGGGGCACAAATTTACAGGTGATGGTGGTATTGTGAAAGTGACTCTATTGACCTTGCTGATATCAAGATAAAACCAGACTGAGGCTTTTATGTTGGTGTGGATCTAAATACTCTAGAGTGTTTGTGGGCTTTAATTGATACTCTGGTTTTTCAGTGTTGATGGATGAGCAGCACTTCTCACCCTGATCACTGGCTGAAAATTCACCTGCTGCCTCTGTTGAATTCTGATTCGTTGCTTCATTATATGAAAACTAACCAAACCAAGTACAGCCTGTGCCAACAGTAATCAGGCTTGTATTTACTGTCTAAAAGAGTATTATCAAGATTTGAACAACTTCTTCTTGACTATGTTTTGCCAGCTTTTACTTATCTTTGTGGTTGTTTTAACTCTCTCCTCCTTTTGCTCAGTGTGGGGTGAGACCACTGAGTTCTGACTTTCAGGTTCTTGAGTGTTTTTAATGCTGCACCACTTGATTTGCAGAGCAGGGATGGGAGAAGGTGAGTGAGTAGATGCTGCATGTTCTGTGTGCTGTCACTGATGGGGCCTGGATGTCCACCTGGTGCCTTTGCTGCAAACTCCAGCAATTTCTAACAAATGCTGTTCTCTCTTAGGTAGCAGAGGCTCAACGGGCAGAGTTCAGCCCTGCCCAGTTCTCTGGTCCCAAGAAGATTAATCTGAACCACTTACTGAACTTCACCTTTGAACCCCGTGGCCAAGCAGGACATTTTGATGGGAATGGACATGGCAACTGGGGGAAAAGGAACAAGTGGGGACATAAACCATTCAACAAGGAGCTCTTCCTGCAGGCCAAGTGAGTGGGAGATCCACGGGGCGCTGAGACTTCTGCAGAGACATGGAGCTGTAAGGGGTGACAAGCCAGGGGACTGTATTTGGGCCTAATTGTAGTGTTTCTGTAGTGTTCTTTGTGGTGATGACTATATTTTAAAGGGATGTTGTCTTCACCTATTTGCAAAGTATGTGAAGAAGTGAGTCCGTTAGATACAAATAAAAATCTTCTGCTCAAATTTTCAAGCATGGCTTTGGTACATGACACTCCTGTTTGGGAATATCTGTAACTTTTTCCAAAAGTTGGTGTGTTGAGATGGAAGGGATAGCAGTTCCTAGATGAAAGCTAATGTGAATTTTTAAGTCACAAAAGCAATTACTTCTGTGGGTCTTAGTTCTTAAAATGCTGATTATTTTGCAGGCCCCAAAGTATGTAGTATAATGCAAATGATGATCAAGATAGTGACCTATCAGCAGAATTCCTTTTTGACTGGAAATTACCACAGAATCTGAAGTGTGTTCAGGACTTCCTATCTCTGATAATGTTAAAGATAAAAAGTATTTTCTGCATTGATGCTTCTAATTTCTCCATAATGTTTTGTGGCTTATTGTAGTGAAGTCTCTTTGGAGGAGCCCCAGTAGTTGTATTTTTCGTGATAATATTTTTCCACTTGTGGATTCCTTGTTTTTTAATAGGTCCCCATTGCAGCTGTTTCTTACATGTTTCTGGAAAACCAATCTGCCTGGCTCATTCTGTACTTACTGTGTGATGTTGTGTCTAACTGAAATTAGACACACCTGTACCCTGAAAAAAATCTCTTGATTTCTTGTTGATAGAAGTTACTGACTGCATCCAGCATTCTTCTGCTGGACAAAGAAGAAGTTCAGAGAATCCTATAGGATAGTTCTCAAAAAGTTTTTAGAAACAACTGAGTGGATCATCTGTCTCTTTGCCTTTCCCCAGCTGCCAGTTTGTTGTCTCTGAAGAACAGGACTACACAGTCCACTTTGCTGATCCAGATACCTTGGTCAACTGGGACTTTGTGGAGCAAGTGGTCAGTTGTGATGGGCTAGATTTTTTTTTTTTTCCTTCCTAAGAACCTCAACCTGTCTTTAACTACCTCTTTCCCTCTGTGATGTTACATAAAACTCATCTGTTTTTGAGTTGAGGCCTTTTCTGTCACTCCCACAATACTGGGAAAGATCTGTCATGGAATATATTATGAAATACTTTCATGACAGGAAAAGAGAAGTGCTAAAATCTATTAGGAAAATTAGCAGCTTCTTCTTGCTTTCGCAGATGGGAGCTCATCAAAAATAGTATCTGACATTCTGTAGACAGAGTCCTTGTGATCGAGATATTAACAGAAAACTTGGGCATGAGTCCATGGAAGAGGACTAGAGTGTAAAATTTTGAAGAATTATTCTGTGCATAGATGGCCTATCTTGCCTAGCAACAAAATGGAAAATCTCTTGAGAATTGTGGTCAGAAGTTTTGGGTTGCCTCAAGCAGAAATTTATATCTGCCAAGACAGTCTGATGCATGGTGTAGGTGGAGAGGAGGTAGGCTTACTGTTACCTGTGACTACAAGAGAGTTGAAAAAATCTAGGTGCTTGCTTAGCAGTTATGTCTCTGCCACACAGGGATGCTACCGAAGTGTCTGACTAGAGCTAGCATGTTCATGGAATTGGGTAAGTTCAGTCTCACAGTTACACAGGGCTGCACAAGTCTGCTTGTGGGAGAGGCCACAGAGCTCGCTTGCCATCTTCTCACTGTCTGAATTCACATGATGAAGATGCTGCTAACTCTTAGAGATGATGAATACGTGAGGGGAGACAGGAGAAGACTCACTTTTTAATGTCATTAGAGTTGAAATAAGATGGGTTGCTTAGAAGGTTATTCCTTGTGCAATCTGAAGATGTTAGTTCACAGTGCACTAATTACTTAGTAAATAAAGAGAGCCTAAAGAGCTGGAAGATAATATGTTAAAGTAGATCGTAAATGTGGCTTATTCTCGATCTCAGAGACTGATTTCTGAGCCTAAAACTGGTGCTGTTCTTCTCACGTGCCATTCCAGCGAATCTGTAGCCATGAGGTGCCCTCCTGCCCCATCTGTCTGTACCCCCCGACCGCCGCCAAGATCACCCGCTGTGGGCACATCTTCTGCTGGGCATGTATCCTGCACTATCTCTCCCTGAGTGAGAAGACCTGGAGCAAGTGTCCTATTTGCTATGGCTCTGTTCATAAGAAGGATCTCAAGAGGTGAGACAATATTAATTACGTGGTGCATCTTTTTGAAAGGTTATTTTTACATTGCTAACCTCCTCCGTGCATTGCAGCGTTGTTGCCATGGAGACACGACAATATGCAATTGGTGATACCATTACGATGCAACTTATGAGAAGAGAGAAAGGTGTTCTGGTAGCACTGCCCAAATCCCAGTGGATGAATGTGGTTCAGCCTGTTTACATCAGAGGTGAGTGTATCTGAATCCTGGTAGTTGGAATCCTGTTCCTGACTGTGACCAGGATTTGAGTAGAAACAACTGACCCTGGCAAAGCCATGCTGTCATCTTAAAATACACCAGACTGCAAAACATGAGGCTTGGCAGGAGGAAAGCTTAATGACCACATATTAAGAGTAAACTTTCTACTCACACTGTTTTTCTGTTAAGGCTTTAAATTGTGTGCTGCGTCCCTTTAAGTGCCTGAACTGCAGACTCCTGCCTTCACAGTCACTGCTTATAGTTGATGTGTCCTTTGTATCCTACAGTCATTGGTGACTCTTACTGCTTTTATTGGCTCTTCAGTGTCCTTAGCTTTTTTTCCTCCTGACTCATTATACAGCTTCACAAAAATAACTGTCTCTGTGTCTAAACTATTTCAAGGCTGTAATCTTCAACAAGGTTTTCATCATCTTCACTTATCAACTGAAGTCAGTGAATGCTATGGGGAGATAATCAAAATTATTGCAAACCCATTCCAAACATCTGTTGCCTGACATCTTCAGTTTTCTCCAGTCAAGAGTGTGACTAACTCATCATCATCTTATCTGTTAGTATCACAAAAATTTTGTGACTAAAGAAATA
The DNA here is from genome assembly GCA_013397245.1 of Thryothorus ludovicianus. Taxonomy (NCBI): domain Eukaryota; kingdom Metazoa; phylum Chordata; class Aves; order Passeriformes; family Certhiidae; genus Thryothorus; species Thryothorus ludovicianus. The sequence goes on along the minus strand of VZTB01017790.1, from coordinate 716,011 downwards.
ATTTTACTGAACATTGCTACTTTGTGGGCTGTCTTGGCTCACTTCATTTTGCAGTCACATTTAGAAAAGGCTGCATACATTTAAACTCTCTGGAAAAAGTCAAGTCTTCTAACGTGATGGATATCCAGCATGCAGGCTGTGGTCTTACATGCTTCTCAGTATTTGGAACTAAAGGACTTTTAAGTCCTTTCATAAAACAAAAGAACAAATACAGAATTTGAGAACACTCTAAAGCCAGGAAATTCACCATTAGCTTGGTGTCTGTAGGCAAGGTTGAACCCTTGGGGAGCAGTGAATTCAGGGACTGTGTAAATATGGGATACTGTGGTTGCTGTAAAGTAACAGCAACAGTCACCTTTTGCTGAACTGCAAATCTTTAGCTTACTATTTCTGCTATGGGTGTAAAAACCTCTCATAATAATGTTTTGTATGGATTTTTAATACATATGGGCTTATGAACTAGTTTAAGCCAAACCAGGGTGGCTTTGCAGAAATTTCTAACAGCAGTGTTTTTGAGAAAAGAGGAAGAAGCTGCAGACTGCATTGTTTCAGGAAGCTTTGACGCCCTCAAGGCTTCTCAAAGGTGATGTTCCTACAATGTAGAAGTTTAGGCTTGATTTTTACTGTTGTGTAGCAACTCGGTGTTGAAGTGTCAGATGAACTGCTGTGTGGGGGAGATACCTGTCAGAGCAGCTATGTGACACCAGCCTTTGATACAATGGTAATTTGTGGAGTCTGTATCAAACTCTTGCTGGGTGTTGTCTGCTCTGGGAAATGAACTCATGAAAGTGAGCAGTAACAAAACTTAAGAAGAAGCAGCAGTCCAAAGTGGTGGTTCTATGTGCAGATATTAATGATGTGGTACTCCTTCTATGCAGATGACCAGCACAGTCAGTATTCCAAGCTGCTTCTGGCATCCAGGGAGCAGGTCTTGCAGCTGGTGATCCTGGAGGAGAAGGCAGCATTACTGAAACAGTATGAGGAAGAAAAACACACCCCAGAAGCCTGTTTCATTGAGGCAGCTATCCAGGAGCTGAAGGTAACAACCTCTTGGGAGGCTTTTAGTAGCTTTATTTTTAAGAGTATGCTGAGTGCTGAGTGTCCTTGTTCTGCTGCATGGATGGTTGTGTGTGGTTATTGTGGTCTCTAGCAAGTTGCTGGTGTTTGCTGCTGGAGTAGCATTATACACCTTGGAGGAGACTGTAGCCTTTGGGCCCCAGGTATCTGATGTGGTGTTCAGGATAACACAGAATGGTTTTTATGGGATGGTATTCCAGTAAAGGAATGCCAGGGCAAGGCTAAAAATAACTGTGGGGATGGTCTCCTGGCTTAAATGGCAAATTGAAACTTGATCCCTTTGGATGATCTGCAGGAGCGAGAAACAGCACTCTCTGCTGACCAGGATAAAAACAATGGCATTGCTGCAATCAGTGCAGCTGTGGAAGAATTGGTCCTAGAAAACTCCAAAGCTGTGGAGCCTGCTGTTTCCCAAGAGAAAAAGGTGGGTGACAAATCTACTTTGGCAGATCCTGTTAACGCTTAATTCTGCCACCTCACACTGCAGTGTGTGGTGAACTCTTGCAGAGATTCTTGCAGAGATAATCTCTGAAGTAGGTGGTGTGGTACTAACTCTGTCCTCTCTGCTGTGGTAGTGTGATGTGGAATATCTCTCTGCATTCGATGAGGAGCTTGTGGAACCCTGCTCTGACCTGGCAAGCTCCTTTTCACCTCCTATGGAAGTAGAAGAGGCAGTGCCAGATGAGGAGGAAGTACCTGAGGTGGACACTGTGGGAGAATCTGTTACGAACACTGTAGAGGAACCAAATCCAGCTGAAACAAGCTGCCAAGAATCTAAAGATACAGTTAGCAGTGGACATGTTGGCAACTCTCCCTTTTACTATTTCTATCAAGGTCAGTGCAATGAGATCCTGGAATCATAGGGGCAGAGATGCCTCCTTTGGGACCCTCCTTGAGGAATGTGTCTGTCAGTTCATTAGATGCAGATAAACCCTGTGAAATTGAAGTCCCACAGGAGCTCAGAAAGGAGCTTTAATTTTATTAGTGGGGGATGTCCTGAGGTGGGGAGAAGGGTACTGCAAATGAAGAGGCAGAGAAGGAGTGCTGGTGTGTTGCCTTTCAGCGGAGGACGGGCAGTGCATGTACCTGCACCCTGTGAACGTTCGGTGCCTCGTGCGCGAGTATGGCAGCTTGGAGAAGAGTCCAGAGAAGATAACTGCAGCTGTGGTGGAGATCACTGGCTACTCCATGACAGAGGTAGTTACTTTATCTTTTCAATTAATGGCCTTGTTTTTGCAGGTCTTTGTAGAGGAGAGTTGATTCTCTTCAGTAGTAAGAAATAATAGGTCTGAATGGGTAGGGATGCTAGTCTGTGAAGGGCATCTGTGGAAGGTGCTGGGCTTTATGTTGCTTTTGATTAGTAGCCTGTAGTACAGTTTGGGTTTTTTTGGTTTATTTTTTTGTTCTCGAAGGTCCAGGACAAAAATAATTGTATTGCAAGTCTGGTATTGCAGAATTTTATTCTAGTAATGTGAGTGAGAGGGGAGGAAGAACATGAAAATCAGTAAGCGAGTTGGAGTAACTGCATCCAAGACAGATTATGATGTAGCTGGTGGAGATCTTGGAACATTTGATTCTGACTCAGGGTGTCCATCATGCGTTTGGAGTTTTTAAAGTAACTATTGTGTCACTGGTGCTATTTTTTTTCCGTTTGATTTGATGAATGTTGTGCATTCTATTTCCATTCATGGCTGTGGCTGCCTCTAGTCCTTGTGGTGACATAGCACTCTCTGTTTATCAGGATATCAGACAGCGTCATCGCTACCTCTGTCACTTGCCCCTCACCTGTGAGTTCAGCATCTGTGAACTGGCTCTGAAACCACCTGTCATCTCTAAGGAGACTTTAGAGTTGTTTTCAGGTTTGTACCACTTTTCTAGTAGGTTCTGTCATGAAGGGGAAGTTGTTCTTGTCCCTTTAATGGTAGGAAAAAGAACGTGCACTAGAGTTTTACTCCTCTTGCACCAACTGTTTGATGACTGCTGGACAGAACAGCCCCAACTCACTGTTTCATAGACAACAATTACAAAAAGAATAAAAAATCCCAACTGCTTGGAAGAGCTTATATTGCTGTTTTATTTTGTTACTTGTGTGTTACAAGGTTGTTCTCAGAGGTGAGGAAACCTTGCCCGGGGTATTGGTGTGGGTTTTTTGATATCCAGTATTGTGCATTGCTCCTAGATGACCTTGAAAAGAGGAAACGTCTTCGTCAGAAGAAAGCTCGCGATGAACGACGGCGCGAACGCAGGATTGAGATAGAGGAAAACAAAAAACAGGGCAAATGTAAGTCATGATGGCACATAACTGGTGCATTTTCAGTCACATTTGGTTGCTGAGCTGATTTCTTGAGCTATAGGATGAACTCTGAGGCCTGGAGTTTGTATTGTGTACTTAGAACAAGATTACAAAGTATTAGGAACAATGTCTGTATAATGAAAAACATAAGCTGTTTTAGTCAGGATGTTAAGGGATGTTATGCAATTGCTGCACACTTGTGCATTTTGGGAGAGATGGAGGGCATTCAAGGGCACAGCTATCTCCATAGTGTACATAGCTCTCTGTTTTTATAGTAATCACGATGTAAAGTGAAAAGTGAAGAAGGCAAAAAAAGGCCTGGAAACTGCTTCCATCCAGCAGCAGGACTTGTACTGGTCCCCAAATAGAGGGTGGAAAGAAATGAGTTGGCACCTCCTAGACTCCTGAAATGACTTGCATATTGGCAGTCCTCCCCCACATTGTGTAGTGCTTTAATTTAAAATCTCTTTCTAGATCCAGAGGTCCATATTGCTCTAGAGAATCTGCAGCAGTTCCCTGCTTTTACCTCTGGCCCTGGGGAAACTACCAGCGTTGATCATCAGGGTCTCTGTCAGTCTCCTCTTGGCAGAAGCCCTGTGTTTCATACAGGTGAGCATCTGGAAAAACACATCACATCTAGCTCTTGATCGTTCTTTTGGGATCTACTGCTCAGGTCATCATGCTAAACTTTCTCAATGTTGATCAAAGACAGCTTATTTTCAGAGCAGCTCTGGCTGCTCCATCCCTGAAAGTGTTCAAGGTGAAATTGAATGGAGCTTGGAGCAATGAAAGGTGTAATGAAAGGTGTGCCTGCCCATGGCAGAGGGGTGGATTGAGATGGTCTTCAAGTCCTTTCTAACCCAAACCATTGTGATTCTTTCCTAGACTGCCTATGAGATAATGTGCAAAAGGCAGACATGGCTAAGAAACATCCTGTTCCTTTGTCTGCTTTTTACTGCCTCTACCTTGGCAATTTGAGATCTGCTCTGTAGTTATCTCACCTTTATATGAGGGAGAAGAAAGGAAACAGTTGCCCCAAAAAAGGAAGAAAATTGTGTTTGCCAGGAAAACACTAGTGGCATTTTCTCTTTCTATTATCTCCATCTTCTCCAACAAGTTATTCTAAAATAAACCAAACAAAAAGCCAACACCACCCCACCCAGCTTCCCTAAATAAATAAACAAAACCTCTCAAACAAATGAAAAAATCCAAAAGAAAATGACAAGCAAACTTAAATTTTCCTTAAATAAAAAGATTAAGGACACTTCAGAAATCCCACTCTGTGACTGATGGATAGAACCAATGAGATCAAAATGATTAATTACATAGGATAATAAAACTTCTGTGACATCCTGATAAGCAACATAATGACTGCCTTGGCCAAATGCAACTGGTTTTAATTCTCAGTTTCTTTCTCTGTAGAGTCTATTCCAACTCCACTGTCACCTGCTGCCAGCCAGGTCAGCCCACTGCTCTGTGGAAGCTTGGAAGAAGAGTCTCCCTTCCCTTCCTTTGCCCAGGTAAACCACATAGCAGAGTGAATCTTGTCAGAATTACCTGTGTCTTAGGGATTAGGCTGAGACTACGATTGCTTCTCCTACAAAAACAACGTGGGATAAATCTTAGGGAGACTTCATAAGGTTTGAGTGCTTGAAGGGGTTTCTAGATTTTCTTGCCACCTAAATATGTGGAATTTAATTACATCCTGTAACTTTTTTGATAGATGTTGAGAGTTGGAAAGGCAAAACCAGAAACGTGGCCTAAACCTGCTCCAAAGACAAGAGGTAAGAAAATTTGATATTAGTACTTCAGGTTCTTTACCATGCATCTAAATGCGAGAAATTTTGTAACTTGAAAAGAAGGATCTTGAGTGTGGAGAGGCATTTATGGTGTGAAAGTTTTATACAGCCTTCTGCACATCCTTCCCTCTTTCAGATGAGAACACTCTGGCACTCCCTGTGCCTGGAGACAGTGATGGAGAGAGTGACAGCTCTGACCGGATACCTGTGCCCAGCTTCCAGAATTCCTTCAGCCAAGCTATTGAGGCAGCCCTCCTGAAACTGGACAAACCGTCCACAGCTGATCATCTGTCAGGTAAAAGGCAGAGGGAAAGGCAGGAAAACTTTCTGATGTTAAAAAAAATTGAGTATTTCCCCTTCTTCCTCTGGGAGAAGTGGAAGCAGCAATTTTGAGGAGCAAAAATTGGCCAGAGAACAGTTCTGAAAATTCTTAGGTTGTGGTTTCTGAACAGCTTTGATTAGGGCTTCTGTCAGCTTAAAGCAGCCTCTTAGTGGGAGTTGAGATCTACAACCAGCAAAGAATCCTGTTAGGACAAAGATGGCTTTTGACAATTGTGTTGGCCTTGCCTCTGCTGGATCCTAAATTAAGCTTTGTCTTAAGAAAGTTCAGGTTATACATTTCTAAACCAAAAATACCTGAGCTGCTGAACTGCCACTTCAGTTTGACCAAAACGTCGAGGTAACTGCTAGCTGAAATTTAGAGTGAGGGAATGTGAAACAAATTGAGGTGAACTTAAACCTGGTGCTGGCTGGTGAAACTTATTTTTAATGCTCAATTCTGATGTTTAGCTTTGGCATCTGTGTGGAGACAGAACTGGATGATGGAGAGATTTGGATGGGAGGGCCTGGGAGTTTCAGTGGTGTGTGCTCCAGTTGTGGTTTTTTTGGGCATGTATGAGAGCTTGTTGGAAAGGCAGAGTGCTGGATGCTGCAGTCCTAGGATCGATCTGCTGTTGCAACAGCAACTTTACAGTCATTTAGGCATGTTTATAATTGTGTTTCAGGTGTGATGGAGTCTCCCTTAGTTCATCTGCTGTAATTTTTTGGTTAAACTACCTAGTGTTCAGTGAATTGATTGAAGTGTTGTGGATCTGTAGAAGCCACTTAAGCCAGGGAAGACCATTTATCATTTGTGTGTGATGTTCCTGTTCCATGATAAGAATGACAGTATCATTTTAATTCTTCACAGAGGAAAAGGGAGGCAAGAAAAGAAAGAAACAGAAGCAGAAGCTGTTGTTCAGCACCTCTGTTGTTCACACAAAGTGATTCTGCTATTCAAGAGAAGTTTCCTCTCCTGGTTTTCTTTTAATTTTGCTTTGTTTTGCTGCTATAGTTTAAGTATTTAAATTTGAACAGCCTAAACTTGTGTTTCCAGGACTTCTAGGGGCTTCAGGAGGAAATCATACAGTATATGTTGAACATGTTTTGATTCCAACTGCTTAATGAATTTATGCTGAAACAGTTTTGGAAGTAACAACCCAGAGACAAATCTGCCAAGGCTCCTAGTTGCCGAGTCAGTCCTTTGGGCCTGATAAGCAGTATGAAAGTCCTTACAGCTGTGTGGCACTGCCAAAGTACTGCAATATTACCCAAGAGAAAAGGCAGAGAGCCTTTATTTTTCTGTAATGGGCAGAAGTCCATCTGACTGACAGCAGTGCTGTTGCAGTAAAGCTGTCAAACTACTCTTTTGAGAAACTGGTTTTGGCTGCACTGGAAACAGGCAAAAGAGCTTACTGGCTATAGAGTGTTAGCTGCTATATCTGTTCTTTTTCTAAAGAGCAAGAATTCCTCCTGTTCTCCTTGGAAAGATACAAGGCTGAAGTGAGTGTAAAGCAGAACTTGGCTACTTGATTTTAAAGTGGCTTGATTTTTGTATTTCAAAATGGCACTAGTGGTAGAAGGAACCTCCTGACTTCTCTCAGTTGTTCAAGTCTGTTTTAATGTGGGTGAGTGAGGCTGGTACTTCTTGTTTGTTTGATTTTTGCCAACCATGGGCTACACATTCTTTTTAACCTGATCATCTAGAATAAACACTCCCCTCTAGGGCTTCTGGTAACCATCTGAATGATGGTTTGACACTGGCTGCTCTTGAGTTGGAAGAACAACTGATAGCTGAAGTCTAGATAACTTTTCTACCCCAGCAAGAACCTGGGGCTCTCTTGTACTGGGATAAGGGCCTGTATCTGCTTGGTTCTGGGATTTAAGTTGATCTGTGCTACGAACATGTCTCTTCTGGACCCCTCCCTGCTCTTTCTTTGGGTGGTCACATTCTGCACTGCTTGTGGTTTGATTTTGAGCTAATGAGTTAAGTGGTGTGGATTTTGTTGAATAAAATGAATTTTAGGTGTAACGTACCAGCAAGGCCAACAGTTGCAATAAATCATACGCACACACACTTACAGTACTGTACCCTTCCTCTCATGGCAGCGTGGAGCCCTAGAACATTGCACAGATTCAAATTTTACCTTCCTGCTGGCAGAACTAATTGCAGGGCACTGATACAAAGCACCCCTGAACTTAGGAAGGGAGACTGACAGTGCCTCCCTGTTGTCTTCAGCCCCAGTGGCACAGGCTTCAGTGTGCTGTCCCTCTGACACTGATCTGAGCAAGGAAGGGTGTGTCTGAGGCACCTGGAGTTAGGAATTCCACTACCACTGGCAGTCAGTGGCTGTGTCCCTGTTTAAAATGCTGATGTCAGTACAAGGGTGCTTGGTTTCAGACCAACAGGCTCCACGTGTGCCTCATGGGAAGTTGGTACCTAGTAAGAGTCCATCACATGTGGCTGTAAACCAGAAAGGAGAGGAGGGAGGTAAAGAATACTTCCAACTGCTACAGGAGGATAGAGGAAACACCTGCAAAACATTCTTTGAAAGCAGCTTGACTTCACGCTCGGTCACAACTAACCCCACTCAATGGAAAGACAGTACAGCTTGTCAGGGGACTGCAAAGAAACTAAGACAAGATATGCCTGAAAGTGGTAAAAAATCTTGCTGTCAATACTTTAAATGCATATAGGAAAACAACTGGTGAGGGCAGAGAAAGCAACTAAGAGAGATTCAAATATGCAGTGAACTGTGTTTACAGCAAGTAATTTTAAGCTAAGGAACAGGAGTAACTATTTAAGTGTCTAACCAGTATCTGTTGTGTTCTATTATCTCTGCACATTTATAGTCAACTTTTCTTTGCATTGGGAAGAGAGAAAGCTGGAGCAGCTCACCTCCACATGTCACAGGCACTAGGATAAGGGAAGTGATGTGGGCAAGGCAGGCTGTCCCTGCTGCAGGGGCAGTCTCCACAGGGACAGCATCTTCAATTGTATCTTGTTTTCCTCTGGATTCGAGATAATACCAGCAATGCTATTTTCCTGTAACTGATTGGTGTAAACTTAATAAATATCTAAGCAGTACTTGTACCTATGAGTTTTATAATGGGGGGGATGCAGCTGAGCCTTGCAGCTCTGCCATACATTCCAGGTACTCTGCTCCTGTGTACACATCTGGTGCTTTTCTCACTCAAAACAGTGGACAGCCCTGTGGCTAACTGCACTTAAAGATAAGGTAAAAAGTAGATGTTAATGCTTTTTTTATGCTGAAGGAGAATAACTACATTCCTTGTCTGTGCCAACTGCCTAAAGCTCCCTTCTACCTCAGCATGAAGAACACGTTGAGCTGCTACATTTCTCAGGAGTGCAAGTGGTTTTGATTCCTGGAGTGAAATAGGCAAGTGGCCTACTTAAGTGAAATCAGCTTTATTTTTTTTAAATTTAAGAACATTTGGAATGGGGAATGAAGTCTAAATATGAGCAAATGCTTTTCCTGTCCCCTGCACTGCTTAACATTGAAGATAACCAGTCATATCTTGATTAAACAAGTACAGAATGGAGGTGAACAGTAACAAGTGACATTCAGTCTGTCTCTGTGTCATCATCCTCCTCTTCATCTCCACTTTGAGACTGCTCTTCTGTAAGGGAACAACTCAACAAGGACTTCTGTATACATTGTCTTTCCTCTGCAATAAAGAAAGCAACACAGGGTTGTTACTTGATCTCTTCACATACACTGGACTGCCCTCCACTTCTAAAGACAGAAACATTTCTCAGACCAAGAATTCAGAAGTAGCCCAGCAAATCCTACAAAAACCCCAGGAACTGAGGCTACATTTTAGGAAACTGGCTGGAGAAACTCACCTTCATTTGTACAGTTTTGCAACAACCTCAGCAGCTGTGCTGTGTTATACCGAATCAGAAATTTCTGGCATGTTCTTATGGTACCTGTGGAAGTCACAAGAACAGCATGTAACAAACTACGAAACCAAATGTTTCAGAGCTGCTCCTGTATTTCCTAAAGAGCATTTTATCAAGGGACAAATGCCCCAGAAAACAAGGTTGTTAATGCCAATGCTAGGAAGGGGCTGTAGACTTCATTTCTGCACTGCTGAGGAGCTACAAATACTGGAGCAGTTTTCTGCTGAGGTTAAGTGATGGAGTAATAATTTCTAACATGCAGTTCCTGTTAGCTCCCCTGGGCATTAATTTTCACAATACAGAAGAGACTATACTTAAAAAATATATTTTAAAATAATGTACCATTGTATTTGCTGCTCTGGTTTTGTGATAAATGTAATGAAGCTTCAAGCAAAATTAACGAGGTTTTCAAAAAAGAACTGCTGGTGCCTGTTTCTTATTTAGATCTGCTGAAAGCAGTTGCTGTTAGTAACACACGAGGAGTGTCTGTGGCACCCAGAGCAGCGCCACGGGGTCGCGGCAGGTACGATTAAAGCTCTGTGCTCCCCCCAGGCCGGGGGGCTCCTCACCTCCGACGTGCAGGGTGTTGAGGGAGCAGGGGTAGCGCTGGGCGCGGCTCTCCAGGTGCCGCACGAAGGGCAGCGCCGAGCACAGCAGCCGGTACGAGTCCTTGCGGCACCGCAGCAGCACCGTCCCGGTGTAGGCGTTCAGGTACTTCACTGCGGGGGACACACGCACGGGTGAGCGGGCCCGGAGGGACCCCGCAGCCCCGGGCCGCCCGACTCGCCCGCACCTGTGAAGGAGATGGAGCAGCACGCCAGGCCGTAGTCCCCGTGCACCCGGGCGATGGCGTCTCTGATGGCGAGGCCCAGCGCGCGGTCCTCGATGCACTGCCGGCACCGCGGATCCTCCGAGATCACCTCGCAGAGCACGTACCTGCGGGACAGCGCGGGGTGAGCGGCGCGGGCCCGGCCCGGCCTCGGCGCCTCCCGCCCGCCTCACCTGTTCTTGAAGCGCACCATGGCGGCGGCGGCGCGCGGCACGGACGGACGGCACGCCCGGCCAATGGGCGAGGCACCTCCGCCGCTGTAGCCAATGGCCGGCGAGCGGGGGCGGGGACAAAGCGGAGACCCCGCCTCCCTGCATGGGCCGCGCGTGCGCGGTGCAGCCATGAGCCGGTCACGGAGTCGGAATGGCGTGGGTCGGAAAAGAGTCGGGGTCATCGAGCCCAGCCTGTGACCAGTCACCAGCATGTTAGCCAGACCACGTCCGGTCTGTCCTTAAACACCTCCAGGGACGGTGACTCCATCACCCTGGGTAGCCCATTGCAATGTCTGATCACCCTTTCTGTGAAGAAATTCCTCCTCATGAACAGCCTAAACTTCCCTTGGCGCAGTTTAACACTGTGTCCTCTTGTCCTGTCGCTTGTTGTCTGGGAGAAAAGCCCGATCCCCAGACTCCAGCTCCCTTTCAGGTACTTGTAGAGAGCAATAAGGTCCCTCCTGGGCCTCCTCCAGGCTAAACACCCCAAACTCCCTCAGCCGCTCTTCACAGGACATACGCTCCAGACCCTTTCCCAGCTCCGCTGCTCTCCTCTGGACCTACTGCACTGAT
>VZTB01017790.1:675963-704836 GCA_013397245.1 Thryothorus ludovicianus | reverse complement strand
CCCGCCGGTTCCCGTTGTCCGCCCGCTCCGCATCCCGCGCGCCGCCCCCGCCGCCTGCTCCCGCCCTCCGCCAGGGGGCGCGCGCGGCGCGCGGGCCGGCGTGAGGGGGCAGCTGCGGGGGCGGCGGCAGCGCGGGCTCCGGTGCTTCGCTTTTCTCCCTCTCGCTGCCTTGCACCGGCCCGCCCGGGCCAAGCCCGCCTTTGTGCCTAAAAAGTCTAAACGAGGGAGACGAGATGTCCCCGTGTGATGGGAGCCGCGGGAGGTCCCGAGGAGGCGGGCGAGTAGCTGCCCCTCGAAGGCTTCAGCAGAGCGTCCAGAGCCTGCCCGGTGCTCCTCGAAGGGCTCTGTCTTTGCTACCTCAGAAAACTGCTCCAGTATTTGTAGCTCCTCAGGCTCCAGGTATCGGGGGTTTGGGGATATGTGCTAATTAATAAGAACAGCTAAGAAAATTGTGGAACAGACCTACTGCCTAGAATGATTTCTGTAGCGATGTCCCAAACTGTTATATGTGGCACGGTGGAGGAAGCAGGGAGGCCTCTTTGAAAAGATCTGGTAGGAGAATAAACTGAGGGGAGGGCAATGGGAGCAATAAGGGAAAAGATGTGAGGTAGATATCTGAATGTGAGATGAGAGAGTTTCACCGAGGTTCTTGGAGCAAAGTCACATAGGAGTGCTGAGACACTACAGATTAAGTGGGAACTCATTGCTAATTCAGAGTGGAAACATCTTTAATGACCTTCATTCTAGACAAAGAAAACAGTGATAAACCCAGTGGAAATCCTGTCCTGGGTGATAAACTTCTGCCCTCTGAAACAGATGCCTGTTCTGCTGCTCTCTCCCTTTGGCTATTAACTCCTCTCCTTCACCTGTGATCACGTTTTTGAGTTGTGTTTTTTTCTAAGAACTGCAAAATATGAGTTGCCTAGAGAGAAGAAAGCACAAAACCCAGTATGGACTTCTAAGAGACCTTTTTGTTTGGGCCACAGTCAAAGGAATAGGGGACAGTTTTTAAGCTAATGCAGATAGAAACATTTTCTCGATGAGAGGACTGCATTGCATTGATCTTTGCCATATTGCTCTGTATTTTAGTATCCAAATGGGGATCTGTCATCTGTTCCACTTGTCAATACAATATGCTCCTAGGTGATAAGCTAGTCTCACATTTTTGAACAATATTAAAGTCTGTGAAGATTCCCATTGATTTTCTTTGTGGAGTGAGATTCCAGTTTAGGCTTACAGTGTGCCCTGCCTTGCATGTTTCCCTGCTGCCCCTGTGTTTGTGGTGGCATCCCCCATCCTGCCTTCTGACAGGGCTCGGGTTGCCCTGTGCTGCTCAGGTTGCTTTTACCCATCCCCTCCTTTATTTCCTTCTTGCAGAGGCACGCTGGGCTCTGACAAGCAGAGCATGTGAGTGCACTCTGCCCTGTAATCCAATAGGACATGTGCACTGTGCATGCTACAGGCTGGGCCCTGTGTACAGCACAGGCCTCTGTTTTCGGTCCAGAAGGCTGATTAGGAGAGACATGGTGCAGAGAGCAGTGCTGTGAGATAGCCCCGTGCTGCTTCATTTCACCTGGGGTATTGCCTTAATTCCCTATGCTTGGTTTGGAGGATGCACAGAGCAGACCTGAGTCACCAGAGCTCCCTGCACAGTCACTGTCTGTGTTGGTACAAGGTGTGCGAGTCCAGTCAGGCGTCGTGGTGTGCTGAGCTGACAGCACAAGACTAAAAGGTTACAACATCTTCACATTTGTTTTCCCACCTCCTCACTCTCATCCTCTGCCAGCTCTGCTGCATTGGTTCCAGTGTGAGGGATTCAAGAAACTACTGCAAGTGATGGTGAGTAGTTATACACTCAAGGTGGTAAAGAACTGTCTCCTAAGAAAAGATCTGAGAGAGAAAAAAATATGAAAATGCTATTTAAATGGAAGAGGTCAAGAGACCTGCCAAGAGAGAGGATGGATGTCTCTCCTGCAGGCTGGGAGAGACAATGTGGCCTTGGGATATCTTATCAAATAGAGATTATGGAGGACAGGGGGAAATAACATGCACTGTCTACACACATTAGAGACAATTTGTAAAGCAGTTTGAAAACCATTAATAGAAGATTCTCCATCAGTGTAAATGTTCATCAGTGATTGTCCAGGGAGGTGCAGGAGGAATACTGAGGTCTCGTTTTCACAACTGCTCTTATTTGTGGTAGTGTGCCTGCAGAGGGGCTACCATCAGTTGGTCTGGGTTGGTTTTGTTAACGTTTTAGTTCATTATTTGACATTTTACTACAGGCTTGAAGGTCTAGACGCTCACTTTGGAGCGTACATGACATCTGTATCTCCAGGTAGCAGGTCAGATTGCATTTGATTTGTATGGAATTAATTGTGCTAATAATCTGCAGTAGACTGTGATGAATGCATGTTTTCTTGAGTGCAGCCAGCTCCTGGAGTTTGTATGTATTTGCTGTAATTAAAATGACTTGTAAATATATTCAATATAACACACACATGCACACACATATATATATTAGTGAATCCTTGCACTCTTTTTTGGGTAGAATGCTTCCATTTTATAGATGAGGAGACTTATGTCCAGGGGGAGTAAACAGGTTCTTCCTGGTCAATAGCTGTCAGTCTGGAGATGGAGAGCCAGGACATAAAGTGAGTAGAAAGAGCTGGCATATCAGCACATACTGTGTTGGAGAACAGCTCTGGTATGTTGCTTGTGCACGAAGTAGCCAAGTAATTACGTTCTGGAGTAAAATTAGGATGCATTGGTACTCTGTCCTTGCGATACCACAATTATATCTTCCCTGTGTAGCCAACATAATGATTTTTGCTTCTCCCTGGAAGCACAGAACTGAATTTGCTACCAGGTGTGGTAGCAGAGTTGGGGGAGACAACTACATTTTGTTCCACTGTATGAACATTGCATCCCCAGATAACCTCAGAGCTGAAAATACAAAACAATCTGTCTAAAATTAAAACTGCTTCTTAAATCCTGTCTGATGTTGCCTGAAGCTTTTTGTTCAGTTTATCTTCACAAGGTCACTGAGACAGAAGAGTGCATTCTCTGAGTATGCTGGCCTGGAGCTTTTCATGCAGATGCTTTCATTTAACATTTGGGACATTCTCCTTTTCCCTTTGGTCTGTTCCTTTGTACTTTCCCTCATTTTCTATATCTCTCTACTCCTCTGAGTTCAGGTTTCCTCAGATCAATACACATAAGACTAAAAGCTATCCCTTTTTTTACCACCCTAACATGTAATCATTAATGATAAGCTTTCTGTACACCCAAGCTGTCATGGGTCAGACTGCTGGTCTGTCAGAGCTGCCACATGAGCTGCTCTGTGTGCTGCCTGCAGCACTGCCCTCATCTTTGCTGGCATCCTGCCACATGGAGTAATTGTCTTACAAAACCATGCATTTGAAGCAAATTCTGTTGCAGCCTCTTTCAGGGCTGGCAGTGTGATCCTGGACTACTTAAGTTCGAAAAAGTAAATTCATATTTCTTTGATTCTTTTATTAATAGTCAAGAACAGGATGTGCTCTGAGATCATCCCATGTGTTTATAAGGTGAGCCTCCCTTAAGATATCAGAAATTGGAAGCCACATTGGAAGATTGAGGCCAAATATTAAGATCTGATAAAGGGCATTAAGTGTCTGTGAGTTTGGCACATGCTGTCTAGCATGAACACAGAATCAGGAGTCTCCCTGTGCAGCAAAAACCAGTGTGAGAGAAAAGCAGTACAAAAAGGTGATGTGCTGGACCTAGAATTCTGGGTTTCATTTTCTCCAGCTCTGCAATTGAGATAATTGCAAATACCTTATTCATTGATATATGTTAAAAATTAGTAAACTGTCCACTTGAATGTTACTATTTATCAAATATGGTAGAACTGCTGCTCTATGTGAGAGATCTGTAGGTAGCACACGTCACTTGCAGCAAGCTGCTGCAAGAAGCTAACAGCTGCTTCCAAGCTAGTTAATTAAATTAAGGCAAGAACTAGAATATTAGTTCAGATAGTTCAGGATTCTTTTCTCTTTCCTTTCCGTGTTAGGGAGCACAGATTCAACTGTAAACCACGTAATTTATTATGTAATCTGCAGTGTAAAACCTCCATATTTAATACCTCCTTAACGGGGATGTTAAGATGGATTAATTATTCTTTGTTCAGGTCTCTGAAGATAAAGGGTAATTACTATTAATTTTGTGTAATTGAAAAATTGCTCCTTCACAAAGAATCCGGTAGCATTAGCAGGATTTTAACCTATTGCTGCCTGCAGGGAGTCTTACAACATTCCATAATGTTATGGCAAAGGCTGCCATAAACTTAAGAACAGTCTCAGCGAGTCTTACTCACTTTCCAGCCCACACCTGAGACCAGAATTTTCAGACATAGCAGATCTCAGAGCAGCCTGAGACAGGACTTGTGTTTTGTTCTGTGCTGAATGCACTGAAACAGGAGGTGCTCTTTGAAGGATGGTTGTTATTGAGGATGCTGTAAGACGTTTTCTCGGTAAATTTCCAGAAATCAGTGGAATAACCACCAATGGGAAAGTATTAGAAAACAGCAAACAACCACAACAAAGTGAGAAATTGCCTATCTGGGGAGGAAGCTTATGAAAAAAAGAAAAAACACACCACCCATGTCTCTTTAGTAACCAGTATGTCTTTTGTGGGTAATCACAGACAGGAGAAGTGTCTGACAGAGTGGTGACTGTGTTGTTGTGAATTTAGCTGAAAAATTAAAATTTTTACAAGACCAGAGCAATTTCAATGATATAAAATTAGTGAATAGGTTTGCCTGTAATCTGAAATTCTTAATAGCCCTGCTGACTTCTGTTGTCAAAATATATAGGTACATAACTTCCTTTAATTACATTAGGAGCTGGGCACCTTCCTGTGCATAAAAACCTGGCTTTTAAGCTCTTCAGGCCTGAGTTTCACGTTGGCAAAATGAGGATAATGACATTTGTCTACTTCAAGGAATGCTACAAATAAATTATTGAGTTATTATGCACTTAAGTAATGTAATAAATGAGATGACAGAAACTTGTATGACATAAACATAGCCTGCCCTGAGTAACCTTCTTCACATATGAGTTGTGTAGGGGCCACTCTGAAACAAAAATGATGTGTCTGGTGTTCCTGTTGTCTTGCAGATCTTTACTCTCTGCTTCTTTCCCCTGAATTTCCTTGAGCAGATAAGGCCAAGGCCCTATTTTACAGTAAGATGTGTCTGCTTATGTTGCTGCATATTGAATAATCCTTCTTTACGTGGCTTTATGTTTAACTCCAGCAGCCTAGGAGCAGTGTAGGATCAGTCTTCCACACAGCACTGGTCTCCCTGATAAGGGAGGCAATGAAAAACATTTCCCAGTGCATCCATCACTCAGTGCTGAGGCGAGAGGACAGGCATCCTGGAGCAGCCTTATATAATGTGTCCCTGCTGCCTGGCTCTGGCTGGGCAGCAGCAGCCTCTGCAGGGGAGAAGGGGGGCTGTGCTGGAGCTGCTCGGTGGGGTACAGCCAGGGCACCCCTTGGCAGCTGCAGGGTCTCGGCTTGTGCTGGTGTCAGCTTGGTGCAAGGAGTGTGTCAGTCACTGCCTTGCTGGGGCACGCAGGTCTCAGCTCTGCCTGACCCGCTCTGACAGAGACCTCCCCACCCGTCTGTTCTTGCCTAGATCCAATTTTAGCTGCAGCATCCCACAGCCCAGCAAAAGTGAAAAGCCCCTCAAAAGCTGAGTAGGGTGTAGTATGTGGTATGATTTGGGTGGGGAGAATCAAGAGTGATTTTGTTTCTGCTGTGCTGACTGGGGTGCTCACAAAGACCAGTAAATGCAAACAGATTTCCAGAGGCAATGGCTGTTACAGATCAGAAAAGACAGAAAGCACTGGGAGCATCTGGCCTATTTTGGGAAGCTTGCTAGGGCTTTTTATTTTTATTTTGTTCAATTTTTTTTTTTCTAAAGATGTGCTTGCACCTGAGTCAGAGTGTCAATATTTGCCACTTTTTTAGTTATGTGCACTGTGAAGAGCAAAGCAAACCAAAAAAATATATTGCTGGATTTTCAAAGCTGTTGCCACCAGTTGCCTTGAGGGCACAGGGGTTTGAGCTACACTTGAGATGCCTTCTGCCTGCTGCTGGTTGGTTCCAAGCTAAAGCTCCTGGTGATGCACATAAGAACCTTTTTCCAGTGCTTGATAGCATCTGCCACAGTGAGATGACTGGGGGGAATTGACCCAGGGCAAATCCCTCAGGCCTCCTTAGTAAAATTCCACAGTGTTCATGCTGGAACTCAAGGAGCTGTTTCTATGTGACCTTCTGTGTTCCTGTTTCATGTATCCTGTGATGCTTAAAAGATCATGTTTATCCCCCTGTAACATTAGTGACTTAATTAGAGCTGAATTTGGTCCTACTGTCTCTGAACATGAGCAGCTTCCATCAAGTCATCTAAAGGATCAGATCTGGTTTCTCCTCTCTCTCAGTATTGGTGGCATCTGGTTTCATTTTCCATCTTTTCTAAGGGAGCTCACTTTTCCCCACATTTCAGCATATGCTTGTTGTATGTCAGCACCCTGGGCTGCCCATGTCTGTGCCAAGCCAAGTACCACCCTTCCAGCCAGCAAGGTGCAACGTGGTCTAGAGATGGAATGTGAGACATGTCAGGAATTGTTGACTGTGTCTAGCTTAAAACTAGAACCTGCTTACAGGTCAGGAAACTAAGCTGGAACCAGTTAAGTGTGGGGTTTTTTTCCTTTATGTAGGATGTGTAGATGTACCAAGATTTTCATCCTGTAGAAGCCAGTGGTTTTGCAGTGTGGCTTCTCTTTGTCAATACCAAGACAGGCCATTTTCAGGGTAAGTTCCAGGCAGGGGCCCTGCTGATGCAATGGCACCACACTTGCAGCATTGCAATTTAATGTCCAGCACTGGCTGCAGGACATCCCAATTTTTTTCTGAAGATGGTGGCATGGGAAATTTTCTAGATGGACAACTTGTCTCCAGAAGATGGATTAGTTCTTTTAACTTGTTCTGTCTCTTCTACTTCCCTGTCCCCACTCAAACCACTTGGCCAAACCAAAAATTTTTTTAGCTTTGTTTGAGGCACACAAAGGGACAGCAATTCAATTGATGAATATTAAGTTCTTGTTTTATAAGAGATAGGATTTCTAAAAAAGCATAAAACGATGATTTTGAGTATTTATTAGATTCCTCTAAAATATATATTCAGTTCTCAACATTTTCATGTATATTGAAACACTGATAAACCTATTGCCTGAAAAAGAATATGTACTCTCTGTTGTTTCTCTATTATTATAATGTTACCCAGAATTGTAAGATCAGCACCTGTGAGTCAGATCACAGACAGTAACAAAATAATTTTAGAATTATTTTATTTAATTAATTTACTTAAATTATACATACTAAGCTCTTTTATTTTTGGGACTTGCAGGGTGCAGGTCTTTCTCTGTAAGTGTGGGGGCAAGCAACTTCATTAGTCTTTTAATATCTCTTCGTATCAGAGACGGATGGTGTCATCTTATATTGAAGCTCGTTTTTAAATAAAATTGCAGCAATTTATAACATGGATACAGAGCTCCTGCTCTCGTTAATGTTCCCTCCTACTCCACCCCATATTCTCCAACAGAAAGCTACCACAGTGACAAAGAGAGGAAATTGAAAGACAGGTACTAAATCTCGAGTTCAGTCCTTTAGTGCCTTTCACACATTACAGCTTTATAGAGGAGGTGATGTTTTGAGGACAGGGTATAAGTAACTTTAGATTAAGTAATGGACTTAAAAACTTTGTGTGCAAGCAGACGGTCTTTGTGGCTGTCAGTGCCGAGTGCCCGTGTCGCTGCTGCAGGCTGCTGTTCCCGGTGTCGTTGCTCTGAGCTCCCATGCCGAGCAGCAATCAAACTCCTCCGGCTCTGCCGGCTGGGGGATTATCACACTCGCGGGGCGGTTAAAGTCACTTTGCTTCGAGTCTTCTGCCTTTGAAAAGTGCCCAAGGCTAATCACTGTGAAATGTGTCGCCTGTCATGTCTTCTTGTTCGAGTATGTGCAGCAGGCCTGTCATTCACTAAAAGCCTTAACATCTGTTATTACATGGTAATCCTCATGCATCAGGCTTCCAAATAAGAAACTGGTGGAGTCCAACAAGGTATGGCTCAGCCTTGGTTTGCATAATTCCCAGAATGCAAGGCAACTTGCTCTCCCTTCTGAAATCATTAATAAGCAATAAGAATATTATATAAGCTGGCATCTTTTTTTAAACCATGATAATTTCAAATGCTATTATAATTAGGATGAAGATGAGAGTTTGAGCTGGGGGAGGGAACAGAGAAAGGATTAAGCTGATCTCCACCATGACGTTAGAAGGTGGCTTTGTCTGCTATATTCTAGTTTGGACAATAATGGATACACTTTAGAAACATGAAGAGGCAAATAGGACAATTTATTTAAAAGTATTAATCCTTTTCAGCCTGAAATGTTATCTCATACCATAAAGAGGATCACAGCTCTCCAGTCCACTTATATTCTGACTAATTGACCCTGTAGAAAAGCCTGAAGAGCAATATGTGTTTGTGTTGTACTTTGGTGACTATCAGCTCAATAGTGAGTCTCATAAAGTGTATGAGAATATCTTTGCTTAAGCCAGAGTGATTACTTGGTGATTGAGACTGCAGGGCTATCACATCACAGGACGTGGCATCTTGGGTGGCAGGTCCCAAGCCTGATCAGATGTGATATTTAAAAAAAAAAAAAAAAGGTTTGGTGTCTTAATTGAGGAGGTGGGACTTGCTGGAGGAGGAAAACCAGGTGCAAATATGGTTCATAGATGTAACTAATAGGGCCACTTCCTTTGGAATAGGGAAGATTTAAATAGGCTCTTGTCAAAATCGTTTCCCTCTAATGCTGCAGCAGCCCTTGGATCTGAGCATGTTCCTGATGTTCCCCCTCACTCACATGCACGAACACGGGGAGGCAGGCGGGAGGAGGCAGCTGCACTGACACACTATGGGGTTTGCAAGAACACGATGGCAATTTAGAGGAGCGATTAAAAGATTGCAAACATTTATTAATAGCTTTGCTACTGCAGCAGCTCTGCCAGAGAAGCCTTGCT
This sequence comes from Thryothorus ludovicianus, assembly GCA_013397245.1. Classification (NCBI taxonomy): domain Eukaryota; kingdom Metazoa; phylum Chordata; class Aves; order Passeriformes; family Certhiidae; genus Thryothorus; species Thryothorus ludovicianus. Next base: position 695,709 of record VZTB01017790.1, on the reverse strand, counting down.
TCCTCTGGGATGCTCTTACCTCCTGCCTGTTCCTTTCTAGAGCTTTAGAAATTGAAAAGTCAGGTTTGGACTGGGCTTCAGTTTAAAGGCATCATACTGCAGACCAGATTAACCCACTACCCAGGAGAGGGGACAAGAGACACTCGAGTGTAGGAAAGAAACAAGAGGAGGTATGAGAGCAAAAAGAAAGATTTCCCCCCCTCCCCCCAACTATTTCTTGGTCTTTCTTTTTTTCCCTGTACTTCTTTCCCTTTCTCACATTGTTCCTCTTTACCCATTTCTTCTTGTCTCCCTTGGGACAGAGTGACTTTTTGTTCAGTGCATTGGCACTAGATTCAGAAGGGGGCCTACAGTGCCCTTTTGATACTGTTTAACAAAATCAATGAAAGATGGGCATAAAAGCACTATTGGAGAGCATCTGCTGAAAATTCTGCAGAGCGATCTAATTTCCTAACCCTAGCATAATCAGTTCCTTTGTGAATCTCATGACTCTGTTGATGTCTCTTCAGAGTTTTAACACTGGGGACACGGAGGAGGTGAACATTGAATTAAAAAAAAAAAAAAAAAAGAAAAAAGAGGAAAAAAGGAAGGAAAGGGCAATTGGCAAAAGAGCAAGGAATCACCTTAATCTTTATGGCTGATCCTGCTGAACAGCAGTAAGCATTGTAAATTAGATGGGCAATTCTGATATTTGAGTGCACAGTGTCTGAGACATTTTTATCTCACAGAGCAGATGATGGTGACTGACTAATACAAGTTTGAAATAGGAGGATATTTATCCTACCCATACGGTGACCTCCTCCATACTCCTATCCACAGTGGAATAATCAGTTTCCTTAGCTTTTTATTTTTCTTAAACTGCATCCTAAGAGGAACCGAAATGCCCAGACAGGCTAAAAGGAATATATTTTTCCGTTACACAACAATGACAGCAAGTATAAATGCTGTGTTCTGGTCATTATCTGAAGTCCTGCTGTAGCTGAGTTGGATAACAGTACACTTCACCTGTGGCATTTCCTGTACAGTATGGCCAAGCAACTGGATGTGCATTGGGCATCAGCACCTTTCTACCTGTGCTTAACCTTTTAGTTCCATCAGAAGCATTTTTCTTCTGTTCATACACACTATTTAATCATTCCACCTTGCAATTTAAGAAAAATCTTGTTGCATAATTACTACATCACTGCTCAATGCAGTAGAATAGGCAGAGGGGAAAGCAAAGTGGATTCAGTGGATCAGAAAGGAGAAAAAATATGATAGTGAAAGAATGCAGGAATGAAATTAGAGTGGAATTATGGCTCCTGCGTTTTTCTTACCTGAACTTGCTATGGATTGAATTGGGATTTTTTAACTGCTTCCCCTATTCCTTGAAGTTTTCAGTTTAAATATTTCCTTGATTAGTTTTCAAGTGTAGTGTTTAATTTGGAACTTGATAAGCATGAATTTTTGTCTATTGCAAGGGAGTGTTGCTTATGAAAAACTCCTGGTTATGTCTGTTCACCTTGTATACCATGCTCTTTGTGGGAAACTGCACAAGCTGAGACATAACAGAAAACATCCTCCCATGGGATGTTTAAGGAAAGTCTGTATAAATTTCTGGAGGGTTTGGCAGACAGCCTCTAGGACTTAAAAAGACTTGCTTTTCTAGGAAATATGTGTATTTGTTGCAGGTTTATTTTCTGTTGTGAGATAGGATTAAAAGGAAAGAAAGCAAAGCAGATTCAAACTTGAAAATACACAAAGAAAACTTTATTAACAGAACTAAAGGGGAAGACAATAATAAGACAATCAGAATAAAATTTCAGAACACCTTTTTTCGTTTTCACTGACAATGCAAAGATAAGGTCCACGACTTTCAGTCAGTCTACTACCTTTAAAATGGTCTTTTTCTCAATTCATGTAGGAAGAAGAGTCTCTCTTGTTATGCTATGGAACTTTTCCACAAGAAGACAGGTTTTCTTGTGGCTTTGTCACAAATGAAAAGAACCGACCGGAAATAAAATTATATCTGCACTGTCCAAGTGTTTCTCTTGTTCTGCAGCTTTTACACAGCTGCTTTCATAGACTATAATATCAACTATTGGGGTGTTATTTTTAAGAATGAGCTACTTTAGTATACAACAGCAGATTTACCTTCTGCCACCACACAGTGCAGTGCTGGGGGCCACTGGCAGGGGCCACAGGGCTGGGGAATATTGCTCTTGTCATCTATCTCTGGAAACAAAAGTTTTTTCTACTATCTTTTTTATCTCTCTCATTTTTCTTTAAGTTTCTCATTAAATCACAGCAATATCTATTTGTTTCAACTACTAATATTTCAACTCACAGTTGTACTAAAATTGCTGCTTTCCCCCAGTACATTTCTATAAGTCGTAGAGAAAATAAACAAAGTCTGATATATCAAATATGTATCTTTACCATAGCTTTACAAAATAATTTAAATCTAAGCTCAAAGCATTCTCTTCTATCCCTTCATCTAGAATCAAACTTCTTCTTTACTGACCTCAAGAGCTAAGTTTTATCATAGATTGAAACAGCTTTTATAGAGTCTTACAATGCTGAAAGGTTAATCTGATCTGAGCTCTGCATCAAGAACATGGCATTGCCAAAATTCTGTGCTGGCCACATGTTTTTCTGCTAGCATCATAGGAACTGTGTCAGCCTGGCTCTGCTGAGGTACTGAGATTAAGAGAAAAAAAACTGCAGCTGATGTTTTTGTCCTTTTACGTGCAGTAAAGTTAGTTCAAGGTAGCTGAGNGGCTCGGCAGCCGTCTCACCACCCCTCTGGGAACAGGAAAATCCCAGCTGAGCCAGGGAGACCAGATCAGCCCAGGCCCAGGCCCAGCCACAGCTTGGCCTGGGCCCACTGCCTCCTTCTAAGGCTGGAAGTCAAGAGAGTTACCCTCAGGTTTTTTTTTTATCTTGAGAATGTGTCTTCACAAAAGCGTAGCAGCCTCATTGGTTGAATTGAAACAATGTCAACCTATGACAGTATTACTTTGAATAATCCTAGTCTAAAAGACAGAAAACCCACCGATATATTTGGGCTAATTGCTTGTTCACTTTTTGTCTTTAGGAGCTGGAATTCCCCTTGTTCAGAGTAGCCAAAGAATGACACCAGTGAGGATGAAACAAACTTGGAGGTTAGAGAGGTACCTGGTCTCGGGTAAGAAAGAATATAGATATGATCCTGCAAGCATCAGTTCAACTGAAGGAGCTACGTTTCTTGAGTGATGGCTGCAAGTGGCAGCCCCTTGCAGGCAGAAGCAGCTTTATCACTCAGCTGCTCTGTCAAAATTCACATCCTTCTTAGCAGTAGCTATTTTATTCCCGTTGGTTTCAGTACCTTTAATTTCCAAGTTTGCTGGGTGTGGCAAGAGGCTGGCTCACAGCCCTGGGGCAATTAGGACACATTTAGTGAAGTTGTTTTGTTGGGATTTTTTTCATGTCCTACAGGGTATTTTGGGATGTGTTGGCCTTTACAAATATTTAAAGCAAGAAACTGTATTTCATTAGCATTTCCCTCTTCCATCAGGATCTTGGCCCTTACTAAGCCTGTTGCCTCCCATATTCCTAGTTTGGTTTTTATTAATTGTTTTCTTGCTCATTAATGAAACTATATATTGTGCTTCTTAGCTATCAAAATTACATTCTCTTAGCCATAGAACTGTCACTCTAGCCTTTGCCATTGGCATTCACAGGTATTATTAGGACAGATGCTCCCTCTGGGTACACTGGTCATATCTCTGGAAGTAATTGGAATTGTACTTTGCAAATGAGCAAAGAATTTGCTCTCTTATATATTGAGATGTGTCCTATATCTTGTACTGGCTGCTATCTCTGCATTCAAGTGGCAAGTAGCAGGACTACAGCTATGGATAAAATACCTTGCACTGAGATTCTAATACAACAAAGGACCAAAGCATTAAGTTTCTGAAAAGTAGGATGGTGAAGCTCTTGTGTTATTGCTCACTGATATGGGAAAACAGTTATCATTCTCTGTATCCTTGCTAGGAGACAGGGAAAAGGTAATGATGAGGAAAGGGAAGACAGGTTAGAGGTAGTAGCAGAAAGGAGAATGGTCCTTTTATGAGAGCCAGGTACCAGTAAATATCTTTTAAGTGTTTAGAAGGTGGTAGAATGCAGGACTGGGTCTTTTCAAGGTTTAGACTCTTCTGTGGAGTAAATCACTTCAGTTTAGGAAAAAAGATCACCAAGGATAAAATATTCCCTGACATTAATATAAAAATGATGAAGCTGCACATGATGAACCTATAAAATTCTGGAGAAGGTCTGTTTTAAAACTCTATCAGAACAAAGCCATTAACTTTTAACAGAATGTACCTTGTTGGTTTGATGATGAATTATAGACTGGAGGGAAAATGAAGAGGCACCTAATGTAAAGCTGCATCATCCTCTGTCTCTTGAGACAACACTGTATCATCTCAGCTGGTAGCAAAAAGTCTGCCAAGCTCTGTCATTGTTTGCATCACAGCATGACCTGAAAGCAGACTCACCTTCTGCCACCACACAGTCAGTGCTGGGGACCACTGGCAAGGGACACAGGGCTGGGGAATATTGCTCTTGTCAGCACCAGGGAACACTGGCAAATGGAGAGAACTGAAATACATTGCTCTGTTTATTCTGTTCATGTGTATTTTCATCGCCCTTGTTTTCAGTTCAAATAACAGCTATTTGTGAGTTTTATTTTTCAAGATCCTGCTTGCAAAGGTTTGGCTTTAACTGAGCTGTTGAATTATGTTGACTGTGTGCTGCTGTCCAGAGCTTGCTTTCTCACACAGTGCTTGAGTGAGCAACAGGATACAGCCATTAAACAGTTTATGGAAAACATAAAACATACTAGAATCATTTTGATCACTTTATCTTAACCTCTCCACATGTAAGAAATGTAGCAGATTTCCTCATGTTCTGTCTCCAAATCTTGCTTTCTGGTTGGTGTGATTTTTTTGGTTGTTGTTAATACTGGCTTGGAGACCCTGCTTGTGTTCTTCTTTAGCATTAACTTTGTATTTTCCTCCCTTCCTGATATTATTTTCCTTCCTTTTAACCCAGGTTTAAATTATTTCCTCTGTCATTTAGCATTCATGCCCAACCCCTTCAGTCTCAGCTAAGCACAGCAAATTAGTGTGATTTTCTTGGCTAGGACTTCTGCTTTACTTACATAGCTGTTTATCCTAAAATTCATGAAACATCTATCTTTATTGTCTTAGGTTTGAGAAAATACATAGTTCAGGAAAGCTCCATCTGTCTCTGAATAAAGTCAACATGAACAAACAAATAATCATTGAAATGTCTTTACTCTGGGTAGCTGGTGTCCTATCCTATACAAGGTCAGGAAATCACACCAATCACACTCTGTTTTCCTGCAGAACTAAAAGGGATATAACTGTCTCTCACAATGGAATAAGAAAATATGACTGTTCTTGTTAAAATTCTCATGTTATTTTTATCATAGAAAATACTGAGATGCACCTCGTAGCACACCTCACCTAGAGGTGAGGATTTGTCAGCTCACTTGGTTGTTGCTGAGCCCAATTGCTGAACAATGTCACCAAATCTTGGTCAGAAAAAAGTTCTTTGTAAGCAGAATGAGAGGCTCAGTCTCAGAGATCTGCTCAATCATTTCCATAAACAGCCATTAATGGAATAGAAGCTCCAGTTGAAAACCAGAGTGATGTGGATAATGGTGTGGACAAAGGGGGGTGTGTCTAAGCCCTCTTGATGGATGTTACATTATTCACAAAGCCATGTGGCTTTTGGGTGCTTGTGAGTAATGAGTAGATGTGGATTGTTGAGTGTCCCTGTCCCCCAAGGCCACTGCCCTTTGAGAGAACAGTGTGTACCACCGTGTTTGGCAGCCACGCTCCCAACCTGACGCAGTCGTTTTGGGGGGGAGCTGGCAGAGATGACTCATTCCGCCTCAGTGGCTCATTGAGGAGCTGCAGGGAGAAGCTATTTATAACCAGACCTTTCAGGTTCAGTGCAGCAGCATCTTCAGCAGGAAGGGGACAAGAATGGGGATGGCACATAAGACTTCTCAGATGCAGCCTCATTGGTTGAATTGTGAAGTCCCTAGAGCCACACAGCCACTGGCTGACTTCAGCCAGTGGCTTTTCCAAGTCTTTTGCTCAGTTATCTGGGTGGTATGGTCCTGGTGCAAGATTCTGGTGATAACTCATCAGCTTCTCAAAGAACAGGGAGACAGCTGTGAATATCATCAGTGTGAACAAAACAAAAACTCTTTCTCCTGTAGCTTCGAAGCTGACACTTGCTGATTCTCTCTGACGCATGGCCATGCCACTGTCACCTCTATCTTTTCTTTGTCCACATTTATGCCTGGCTCACCATTAAGATGAAGTCTTGTCATGGGTGTGTTCAAACAGGCTTTATGCTGGCAGCAAATTCCATTTAAACCTCCTGAGGTTTCTCTTCTAACACTGTAAAACTGCAGTTGGTTTCCTGATATTGCTGTGGACTCATTTTGTGTTTAGGTGCTGCCATGACTCCACATGTGAAACAGAGATAATGATACCTCCTGGGTTAAGCACAGTGGGATCTATAGCAATGAAACACCACCTAAGTGGTAGTGTTATTATCAGAGTCACACTACAATAGGAAAGCATTTTACACAACAGTAGAGGACAGCATGTGTTAAAGAAAATATTTACTACAAGCACATATGTCTTTGTATCTAGGTAACTGTGGACTTTATCTTGAGGCATATTAGCACACATAAAAATTTTATGTCAAATGAAACTTCTTTGAGTTGTCTGTTCTCTTAACTGGCTTTTGAATTCAAAGCCACAAAGCACCAGGGATCCTGTTGTATAAATGCTTACCCTGTTCTTTTTCTACCTTTGTCCTATTCTTAAACCAATTTGCATGCATGTCTGAAACTGGGCTGGGGTTCGATGACTCCTTGTCGCCAGTCTGTTGCTTCTTCCCATAGTTTAAATGCTGCATATCTGGCCCTTGATCTTCTCTTTTCTTCCTCTATTTCTTTCCTCCTCTCTGTTCTTCATTCAGTAGACAATTGGCTCAGCAGCGTGCAGCTGTTGCACAGTTTGATCAGTGTAAACACTCTGTGTTAAGGCCATTTGGTAGATCCATATGGGTTTCCTTGGTGGTCTCTCTTTTGGCTGCCCTGCATCCCTGTGCTGTGGACCCAGTGCTGTAGTAGCCTTTTTACAGTGGATTGTGTTGATTATATTCATACAGAAGCTTTGCTATAAATAGTTCTTGCCTTCAGCTTTGGCAACCAGTGAAAGAGGAAGTCTACTTGCATAAACCAAACAGTGATGCAATGATAATTTATTTCTTGAAGTCCAGCTATGAGACTGCAGAGGTACGTGAATGTGACATGCACCTCATGACGTGGACTGGAGGTTCCTCTGCACAGTGGTCCAAACTCTTCCAAGCTGCCACATTATTTTCTATAATGTCTGTTTCATTTTGGGAAAAATAGACATTTGGCTTTTATGATTGTAAATAAACCTCTGAAACATCAACAAAATGTAACTGGTGCAGAGAAATTTGTAACAGTCTTGAGAAAAAGACACCATATTTCAGTGACATGAGGTGCAGTGCTTTTTTGGGGGTTTTTTGAGGGGTAAAGGAAGGTGCTTATAACTCAGAAGTGATTATAACTAGAATGTCAACTTTGCTTCTCGTCTTCAGCAGATTTTACACAGTAGATAAAATGGTTCTTAGAGCCATTGGTTTATCCTTTTAGCAGCTGCCCTGGCTTCCCTTTGGCACTCTGGGTAGCCATGAGTACATGAGGGTGGAAGTGCAGCTGGCTCGCTCCCCTGGGTGTCTCATCACTCCTCTTGGCCTGAGGCTTGCAACATTCTTGAGCAGATCCCTGGAAGGGGATCCCAAGGATGGTCAATTTGACCAGAGAGTGCACAAGGAAATGTGTCCAGGTTTGACCTCGTGAACCCAGAACCAAGAGGGCTGGGAGGAGAAACCAAGAGTGTGCATACATGTCAGAGCCTGAAAGGATTTACTTCCCTGCATTTCCAATTGCTTGTTTTCTATCTGGGGAAAATCCCTTTTGACAGCCCAGGCGGTGAGCTTCTAATTCCTGTCTCCGGCTCATTTTTCACTTCAATCCCTCAGCGAACGGATTTTAATGCTTGATGGATTCAAACAAAATTATTTCCGTTCCTGTGGCTTTGCAAAAGCCTCTAGGGTGTGTGTATGTGTGCACAGGGGAGGAGGGATGGGGCTTGTTTTCGTTACACTCCACTAAGCCTCCTCTCCAAGGGAGATCTATTTCATTTCTTCATTAAGGCCCTTCTTGCTGACGATTCCTCCCATGCTGTCCTCCTGGCTCTTGGGTCACAGGAGGACCTGTGAAACATTTGCTGTTCCAAGGGGTACAGGATGCAAGGTTCCAGATCAGTTTCTCCAGCAAGTGGGGATTCAGACAATATGACCATACTGTGCTTCCAGGAATAGCACTGAACTGGGTGGAATAACTGCAGGAAAACTTTCATACTCCTCAGCTCTCACTGGGAGTGAGACAACACCACAGGCTGAGGGATGGGGTTAGTGACTGAAGCATTATCTGGGTAATCAGTAGTGTTTAGCGTGTCATCTTGTTTGAACATGTGTACAATTCACCCTACTGCTGTTGTAATGGACAAGTGTTGCTTTTTATTACAATTTCCAGGCTCTCTTGCCAGCAGAAATCACAGCAGGGAACTGTGCAGGGGCTCTGCTTGCATAACATTCAGTAATCAGTCAGAATTTCAGCTTCTCAATGACCATGTGTTTCTGCTGGGCTTCTTCCACAGAGTTCCTGTGTCTGGGAGACTAAACTATTTAAATGTTCAGTGTCTCACCCTTCTATTCAAACCAGATCACCATCATCAAAATTTACAAAACAATCGCTCTATGATACACAACTCTAATAAAAATTTATAACTAATAAAAGCTAAATATCCTAATTATTCTCTGAAGAAATTAGAGTGTGGTATAAATGATGTCTGCCAATGTGTAAAACTATTGTTGTTAGGGTGTGCTAAGCCCACTTGGTTATACCATGTCTAGATTAAGTTGTTTCAACTTATTATAACTGCTCCCAAACTATCACTTTGTCAGTCAAGGCAAAAATCTTGTTCCTGGAGCTGGAAAGTTACTCTGTGTTTCTCTACAGCATACAGTTCTAGGACAACCTCCTCTTCTGTGAATATTTGTTTAGATAGTGATCATCATAAATGATGATACATGTTGTGTCATGTTTGTAAAGCTGATGGATATGGGGACTACAAGGTGTAACTCGCGAGTATGTTCCTTTTAAAATAGCTCTTTATATTATTTCAAATCCCTAGTTCCTCTAACTTCAGATTTTTTCAGCATAAATATTCTAATTATCATTTTTTATTACATTAAATACATTGTCTACAGGTGAGAAGCCCTATTTCATTAGTGTAGTTTTCTAACATGTTGCATCAGAGATTATTATTTTGCATTATAAATACTCAAAATTATACATAAAGTATGTGTTGAAGTTTTAGTTGTAAATACATTAATAGTACTTCCAGAATTATTTATCTAGTTAATATAGTCTTGCCTGTAATTGTATTTCTATTTCAACTTTGTCGATAATTCTCAAGATTTCAAGCCAGGGATAATAAATTGAAGTGGTAATGAACTTTGGAACTTCATTAATGAAATGATGCAAAGTCTGTTAGGTAGAAGAGGACATTAATTTATGAACCAATAGATACTACTGGCCTGAAAGCTTCAGCTAATTGTTAGCAATGGTGCAGGCAAGTCTCATTTTGTGTACCTTTAGATTGCAAAAAAAGAAATAAATCTAATTGACAGTTTCCTAAGGATCAATTAGAATTCATTGTGAGTAATTTGGATTTACTTGCCTCACATCAAATTATCTGATATTAAATACATATTAGCATCTGACTGCAACAGTTTTGTCAACAGGATTTGCTAATAAATGCTAACTCTTTTTAATGCTGATTTCCACCACACCGTTGAAGTGAGGATAAAATAAGTTATCCACAGTGACAAAATACAGTGTCAGTACCACTGAGAAAGCAGCTTCTTTGGGTTTTCTCTGTCACTTGTCTTTTTTACTTAGTTAATGACTGAGACCAATAAACCTTTCCATCACTGGAAAGTGTGAGAGATACGACTGGTGTCTTTCAGCTGGAAAATCAGCATCAAGCTTTTCTTTGCACTCCGTGTTGTACCAGCTTTTCTACCTGTGCTGCCATTGGATCAAGGCTGGGGCTTGCTGTGCCTCTGGCATGCTAAACAATACCCTTACCACTGCCCTCAAATGTTTTTCAGTCTCCTATTTATTCATATATCTAGTCTCTACCCTTTAATAGTGACAGGCTTATCAGTGCCATCTCTGAATTTTACCTGGACATCCCTTGCTCTATTTGTTGTTCTATTTTTTTAGTTGCATGTAAGACTGCATCTAGCATGGCACTCATGTGCCCCATGTAAAAAATGTTTCATTTCCTTTAAAGCTGGTAGCATATTCATTTCCCACTGCAACACTGAGCTTTCCCCATGAACAGTTCAATGGAGGTGGCATTGCAGAGGTCTTGTCTGTGTTGTGCAAGCTCTGCTGCTGCTGGCAAAATGTGCAAAGCTGACCCATGACATTTCTGGCTTCTTCTTCATGCCAAATATTTTCTCAGTCCATCCTAGTTATCATAGACTGTGTGTTCTCCATGATTTGATCTTTGAGCTTACATCTCTCAGATCTCTTGTATGGTGTATTTTGTGTTTTCATGGAGTTCAGATATGACTTGCACTTAATTCTGGTCTGGATGACTGCCAGAGGCTGGTTCTTTGACATTCTATCAGTTTTGAAAATTTTGAGGGTGAATCAATTCCCTATTAAGAGGACAGACCTTAATTTGAATTTTCTGAAAAATTCTTGGGAGAGACGCCCCTTAGTAATCTTTATAAAGGTAAGAATCAGCCAGGCACGTGCATTTTTCAGCTTCACTTTTTTTTTCATATTTGCCTAAAGAAAATAAATCTTAACATTTCATTTTTATGTGAAGTGCACTATCTCATCATGCATATGGATTTCTAAGGTGTTTTCACTGCCAGAATTGACTGGAACCTCTTAAACATTTGAAATGCATCAAAATTGAGTATTAAGAAAAACAAAGCTGCTGATTGTCTTCCTTTTTACTGGTATACGTGGCTTTTAAATAAACATGGATTCATAGTACATACACATGCAATTTATGTTTTCCCAGTTGTCTTCTGTATTTCCAGACTTTCAGCTCTTCTGGACATCTCGGTAGCTTCTTCTTTTCCACTGAAGTTACACTGCTTGGCATCTTTTTATTCCTGATACCATATGACATTCCTTAATCCCTCTGCACCCAAACTGCTTTCAAAGTTATTCCTTATTAGTGACGCATTTCCAGCTGTCTCCACTTAACCCAATGAAGGCTTTTGCTGTGTCCCTGCTCCTGAGCCTGGGCAGAAGAACCATTTACAGTTACAGTGGCCAGGGCTATGCCTTGGGAGGGAACATGCTACAGGCAATCCATGGTGTGGGAATCACACACTGGCAGAGAGGGTCAGTCTCCAGGTTTTCCCAAGAGGAGGATGCCCACCTGGGATTTCTTACTTGTAAGTAAGAAATTATATTCAAAATGCAGCCAGTACTATTTGCCTGATTACAGTGTATTACAACCTGATATTTCAGTAGACCACAATGAAACTATCAGAGCAATTGTTCCCATGAGATTCACAGAGAAATGGCTGAGGCTCTCAAAATAAATACCCTTTAGGGCACTTCCTTGAGACAGAGTTTTTGGAAAATATTATCAATCTCCAGAAAATAAATCTAATAAACCTCAGTTTGTTTATGTAGCATTGAGCCCTGTAAACATCCACTCTCATTTCTTTTGGCTGCTACCCTGGTGTGAGGAGCTGACATCGCCACTGAGTGACAAAAGTACGGAGTGGGAATTCTGTTCTCACATGCTCTTCCCAGGACAGCCAGTACAGCCACAGGGGTGTAAATGAGCAGATGCTTTTCCCTTCTTGTGCAGTTACCTTCTGTCAGAGGGCACATTGCTGAGCGTCTCTAGGCTCCACTTCTAAGTTTTGTCCTTTTTCTTCTGCACAAGTAGTTGCTGCTGCTGTTATTATTGTTATTATTAATCATCAGTATTGTTATGTGATGCTGCAGCTCTATTCCCCTTCTTCTAAGATGTTGTTTCTGCCACAGCCTTTTCTGCCTTTGATCACAACCAAGAAAATGGCTTTGACATTGTATGTATTCCCCTAGCCCACTGCAAAGTCCTAATCCTTCTAATAGCTGGAGGTTTTCAGTTTAAGTCTTTTATTAATATTCAATCTTAATTGTAAAGTGCTTCAGTGATATCCAAAAGCCTGTCTTACATAACAGTCTTATCCACATTTGAGTTCTTCAGAGCTGGAATGTCAGGAAAAACCTCTGTTTGATCTGCCTCGTCTGTCATTAGTCCTCATGCCTTTAATGCACAAACCCATTAACAATACGTTTCAACTGTCTAAGCTCAGATAAGGTATATTTTTAAATATTTGATATTATTAGAAAGCGTATGACTTGCTGTCACATACATATTTAAGTAGTGTCATGAGCAGAGTCTCTATGAAGTCTTTTGGGAGCCTTGTTTGCAGCTCTAAATCATCTGGAAAGTGAAAGAAGCTATAGGAAATTGAAGAAGTTAAGATATTTCATAAAGTGCCAGTGTTGATAAGATCCTACTTTGCCTTAGGTTTTCCTCAGCTGGGTAAACAGACAAGAGCACCTGGAAACTGGGAACTACTTGTTTCCTGATAGTGGATATCCCAGAAAGTCACTGAAAAGTAATTAAAAGAGAGATATTTCTGCTAATCAATGATACATTTTTGAATTATGTTTTTTAAGATTTTAATTCATTGTAAATGATCATTCACTTTCCTCTTACACTGATTCAGCTGTTTTAGGCAACTGCCATCTCTTCCCAATGTTTATATATTTAGTAAAGACTAAGAGTGAGCCTGCACACTAAAACTGGCGTATTTAGAATATGAACCCTTCATGTTTGCCTAAGGAGATGCTTTTCAGGGGATTGATTCAGCTCAGACATATATTGTTCAGATTAAACAAAGCCCAAAGTGTAAAGATAGCCCAAAGTGAGAGCCTTTCCAGTAAAATAATACAGGAAACACAGTCTTAAAACAGTTTGATGTTATTAATAACCAGATAAAAGAGAGATGTAAACTTGGGCTTCAGACAGCAAATATTAACATCTCCTTAAAACCCACCTCAAAAGACAAAGGACATAATAGAACATGTCCACAGTTTGCATTTAGAAGTCATATCCAGAGGCAGATTTCTGTTTCCTCCAGCTTCTGTACATGCTTTGTTGAAAGATTTTTAGAAGTCTGCAGCACTTTCTCCTTTGCATCTGAACAGAGAATCTTAAATCCAAAAGCCTAAGAACCCCTTTGGAAAGCAGATGTTACTGTCTGTGCTTCACATGGAAAGGAACTAAGCCATAGTACAGTAAAGCTGAAATTCCAGAATTTATCATTTGTGATTCAAGCAAAACCATGGGCAGTCAGGATGATCATTAACTCATCTTTGGACAGCAGTTCCCTGCTTACACACTGGTGTATGTTGACTGCCTGAAAACTGCAAAGTTGATTTTTTCCACTGCACAGATAAAACTGCTTATTCTGTATTAGTTAATTTGCTCCTTTAATAATTATGAAGTAGAAATGCTTCTCTGGATGTTTAAAGGAATTTTTGGAAATTACTAAAAACCTACATTATTCAATATAACTTGGTAATTGTACTAATGAGATGTTGTTAGATCCACCAAAACATAGCACCCCTCTGAAATAAGGAATACAAAGCATTTTGCAACAAACTTATTTGTACAGTTGACAAAACACTTTATCTGAAATTGAAAGGTAATTTAGGCAAGGTGATATAACCTAAGCTGTAATTTTGTTCAGGACATCAGGTCTTTATTTAATTCTTGAAAAAAGGAATTAGATCCTAAAGATAAGGCATTCTCAGTGCCTTTGTCTCGTTTCCTGTGCCAGTGACACTGGTAGCAGCATCCTGCCCCTCTCCTCTCACCAGCCTGCTGCCTCAGCTGGGAGGTGGGCATGTGTGCACAGGACTGTTTCAGCTGATGCTCAAACAAGGTGTCCTTCCTCCACTGGCATCCTAGGGCTGTTTGTCATCTGAAAGGGACAACTGGCTGCTAACAAACCTGACCACACGTGGTAACTCAGCTTCCTTCATAACAGCTTTTCTTTCTGGTTATAAACCAGATGTGCCAAGCCCTGTCTCTCCCTGGAGCTATATTCTACTTATAACTATGCTGGTTATGTACCAGTATCAGTGTTCATTAAATAAAAAATTTGAGAGAGAGCAGCTCTATGGAGAGAGAACAGCTGCCCTGGAGATAATGAGTGATTCACTCCAGTTGATCCCAAATGAATTTCAGCTCACTATAGTTATTTCATACTCTTGCCTTTGTTGTATAACTGAGTTTACGTTGTATAACGGAGTTGTTCTGTGACATATTAAGTTGTTCAGCTCATATTTTAGTTGTTGGTGTTGAAAAAGTCAAAGGATGAAAGCAGTGCCTACTTTTATTCTGATTTCCCAGATGCATAAAAAGTGTCAGAATAAAATGTGAGGACTGATGTATGATAATCTTGACACACCTTAATACTCTTCCCACTGGAAAATATCCCTCTCCCAAAATAAATACAAGAGGTCTTCTTTGCCAGGATTCTGGCCTGAGATCAGGCTGCCAGGCAATGAGCAAGCAACAGCAATTTATTCAGTTTTGTCCCTAAACTACTTCCAACCCGAATTGCAAATGTCTGGCCTTCAGTGCTGCTCTCTTTCCATTCCCTGAACTAATTCTTTAGGCAGCTGATAAATAACCTTTTTTCTTTTTTTTCAAACTGGCAAAGATTAAGTATTCCTAGTTGGAAAAAAAAAAAGGCAGGCTTTTTACCTGATAATCAGGGATCCTTTTAAATGCAGCTGAAGGGTCCACCTGTCTCTGAAAAGCAGCCATAATCCTGTAGGCCAGATCACATTTCAGAAAGAGATGACTCCATCACATATGTAGTTTATTGTGCTTGTAAAACATCTGCATGAGCTTGTGAAAAGCTTTGCTCTTGCCAAAGAGCTTTGTTCAGGTCTTCTGAAAAATGGAAAATTATTAAGTGGTTGAATTTTCTCCCTTCTAAGTTAATTGTTGCTCTCAGTGTAAACCAAAGACAAGCTGACCAATTGAGCATCCCTTTGTTATTTATTATTCATCACCTTGAGATTGTGTCAAATGGAGAAGAGACCACTGCCTCTTTTAAAACCACATCAGTTTTGCTTCAGTGATTTTCAGAGGTTTGGGGTTTTTTTTCCTGGAACCTGTGCTTTAATGTGCTTCCTGCCTGCCTTGTGGTTCACCTCCACTTGCACAGCAGTGCTTTCTACGAGATGTGACTGTGAAGTTGACTGTAGTTTGGCAACAAAGATGTCTGATATGAAAGAGGTGACATTTGCCAGCCGTGGGCTCTACAACTGCAAAGCTGAGCCAGCTACATCAGCTTAATTAATTGCATTCCTAGCTGTGTGAAGTGAGACTGAGACTCAAAAAGGGTGTGTAGGAAGGAGGTAGGGTGAGGAGTTATTCCAGGAAAATTATTTACTTTTGTTACATTCCTGGAGTAGGGAAGGTTGGATCCCTTCAAAGGAGTCTGGCTAAAGTTAGGCCAAACATGACAGCTCAGGGAGCCCAGTTGTATCTGTCCCATTGAAAAGCAGAATTTCTGTTAACATCTTCTTTCATGTGATTTGTTTTTACAAACTAAGTAAGAGTTGGGGCATCATCTCTGTGTGAAATGTGGTCTCCTTCTCTGACTGGCCTCTCATGTGCCAACAACATAGAGCTGTAGATGCAAGCCCAGATCTGTGCCCTCACAGAAAACATCACAGTGAAAAGGTTTGCTGCTCCTCTTGGGAAACAATTCCCCTCTCCCACACTGATGATTGCACTTAGGTGTTTTTTCCCACTGAAAGCTTTGTGGGCACAGCCTAGCCCTGTGGCCAGTCCTGTATATTTACATTGTAATGTATAGGGAGCTTCACCTTTGTCCCTACAAGCTTCTTCTGCCCCTTATCTCTTCATCATCTGGCTTTTCTACAACTGTGTTTTTCCTGTCATTCATCCATTTCTCTTGTGGACTGTTATTTTTGTTCCATTGCCCTTCATCCTCCTTTCCCATTCCTGTAGGCCTATTACAGGATCACACTGCAGCCTTTCCACCTTCAATGCAATGTGACCATAGAAAACAGTGACATCCAATCTATCTGCCACTGTCCTGGCAAATACAAAGTTTTCTCTTTGCAATCAGGATGCAAGTAACCTGAAGGATGGATTTGAGCACAGGGATTACAGCTGGAACAATAATGCCTTTGTAATACTGTCAGGATTATTCCTCTCATGTGGAGGAAAACTTGAAGAGCAATACCGAGTCTTCAAGCAAACAGAATCTCCAGCTGTCAGTGCTTTTGCTTCCTCTGGAGGAGACACATGCCTGTCCAAATACAATATGCCTGAAGACCAACACTTGGCATCTATATGACTATTGAAACATGATGTGTTTCTTAAATCCTCTAAAAGCAATGGAGGGGAAAGGGAAGGGCCATAAATGTGGGCTAGGCAGTTCATCTTCTGTTTCAGGATAGATTCCTGATTAGTATCCTGATTCTCAGTCCAGACTAGCTTAGAATTCAGTTTGCTTTAGCAAATTGTTTGTATAATATCATTCTTACCTGTGACGATTATGTTCTTGAAAATGCAGGTGAAAGAAATAATAAAGACTAAAAAACTGGAACCAAGAGAACTGCTGTAAAACATCACAGACATTTTGTGCCTTCCCATCAACAGCTTGCTAAAGACTTTTTTTTATGGGCGGTGCTCACACATTTTATTCTTAAACTCCTTTTCTACATCTTTAACTGAAATGGAATTCAGGGCAGGTAATGCAGCCCTTGTTTGTTTTAACAGTATCTCCATTTTTGTCAAAAATTTTCTCTATTTACAAGTGAAGCCAAAAAGAATTGACCAAACCCTTTCCCTAAAAATGCTCATGCATTTGCTCATGGGCATGCTTTTTGATAAGCACTCTTACAGAAAGCCACGATTTTACACTTGCAGGCAGTGCTGTTTGTCATTGCACGCTGGAATTGGATCTGCCTTCCCCCGCCAGCCTCAGGCTACTCGCTTGCTCCAGAATCCCCCAGGTTCGGGAGGGAAGCAGAGCTCCTCTCTGGCTTGGCCTTGGACTGAATCACACGGACAGTTTAACTTAGCTCTGTCTCGGGAAGCAGCGAGCGTGCATGTTACATAATATAATCTTCGTGTCTTGAGGATTCAGGCCTGTCCTCTTTTGTGCTGCCAGATGGAAGAGGAGCCACACTCTCTCTGGAGAGATGTCCCTGCACATCCCGCTGCTCAGCTGTGCTGGAATTAATGTGCTTCTCTCTGCAGCGGGCACTGTTGTTCCCTGGCATTTGGCTCCAGAATAACTAGCTCTTTAGTATGCACTGGATGCTATGCAGCCACTGGGATCCCAAGATTAATTTGTCTAGAAAAAGAGATACATGAAGAACCTCCGAAAGGAATTTGTGGGAGGATGTATTCCAGATTCTTTCAACAGCCAGGGTTTGTTCCCAGCTGAAACCCAGATGCAGGTGTTGTGGACACCTGGTTTGTCAGGCTTCTGCTTTGTGCTCTCACTCTGTCCTGTTATACAGTTTTTTCAGCTGCTGTTGCCTTTACTCAGTTCTGTAACATGGCCCCTGACTACATTGTTATTGCCTCTGTTAGTCAAGCCGCTTCATGCCCTGATCCCTGACGTGCTCTCCAAAGTGATGAATCACACCTGCACTAGTGAGTCCCTTCTCTCTAATGAGGCATATGCTCCAAATTCTGCAGTGCTCAGTTGATTGAGGCAAGGAGCTACAACCCACCTGTAGACAGAAACGGTGCTACAGTCCTCAGGAATAGCTCTAAAGACCCCAAGGAGGGTTAGGGCAGTGTTAGTCAGACTAGTGAGGAATCCTATCTATGGGACTTCCTCACAACAATGCCTCATCAGCACCAGCTGTAACTCTAAAAACGGCAGCTTCTCTAGAAGCAATGTTACATCCTGATGGAATTAACTTCCCAAGACATAGACCTATTGAGAAATATTCATTTCAGCCTCCTGCTATGGCTGAGATTCCTGTCAGAATGACCCCTGTAGCAGCCATGGCTTCAGCAATGCAGGTGCAGCAGGGAAAGGCAGAAGTCATGTTCATCCAGCCATGAGTAGTGATTCTGCACTGCTGACAACAAATAGGAGCAGCCTGTTCTGAAATAAAAAACAGCCCACAACAAAACCCCAAAAGGTACTTTGGCTATAATTAGGAGCTGAAATGACGCTGCAGGTTTGAGTGGAAAGTTGGTGGTTGACAAACATCCCCTTCAACAGCCCATTTAGCCACCACAACAGCTGATGCCGAGCGTCCTAAGCGGGAAAGGGGCAGAGGGGCCAGCCTCTTCTGCTCTGTGCCATCCATAGGATGGATGGAGGGCACCTTGGGCAGGAATGGCACATGGCTGCTGCACATCTGGTGCTGATAGCACAGCTGAGCAGATGAAGCAACGCTGAGCCAGGGCTGCAGCATCTTCCTCTTTCCATGGCAGCTTTGCCTGGACCAGCACATGTGTCTGTAGCTGTGGGGGCACAGCAGCGCAGGCTGTAGTGGGACCCAAGGCTGCAGAGAAGTTGCACTTGGATTGTTGCAGAGAAGACTGTCATCACATAGTAACTGCTGTGCATGTGCCAGCAAGAGCAGAGTGAGCATGAGTAAGCTTATTATGCGATAATCACACCTTCATCTTTCTGGGTAGATAAACTGCTGAGGTATCCAAGTCTGGCAGTGAGGCACAATCACTGTCTGAGGATGAGCAAGAAGCAACTGGGACCTTTCCCCACTGGAAACATATGTCTGATTTGATGCCATTATCTCTTTCTGTTTTTAAACAGAACATCGTTATTGAACCACCTGTTGCCACTTAATTACCTGTGTTTTATTACAAAGATGTTAAATAATTGGCTTTTTAGGTACAAACTCCTTCATTTTTATATCCTTGCATGGATGTCCCCTAGCAAGGCTTTTATGATCATTGCAAAGGCTGCATCAAAACTCCTGTGAGCTATGTCACGGACACAGCAGCCCAGCCTCCTCTCCTGAACTTTGTGAAATCTGGATCAAGACTTTGAATCCTCTCTGTTACAGTGAACAGACCTATCTATAGGTGCCGACCTACAGGGCTGTGTCCACCGCGGCCCCATGTCGGTAGGCTGAGCACACAGGCTGAGCACTCAGGTGGGCCACGACCCCCAAACTGTGCTGGGTGCTGGCGCGAAGAAACTGTCCGTGTGGGTAGGTGGGTCACCCCGCGGGGCAGGGGTGTTCGCCTTCCTGGCTCTGCCCTCGGAGGCACCCAGCTCCTTCCCCGGGAGCTGAGGGAGCCTCGGGAGTCAGGCCTCCCCCACCGTCGCCCCCGGGACGCCGCCAACCTCACCGTCCGCGCCGCCGGGGGCGATGGTCTCGCGGCTCCCGCCCGCCGCCGCGCCGGGGGCTGCGGCCCGGCGGCCCCCACC
>VZTB01017790.1:645383-675935 GCA_013397245.1 Thryothorus ludovicianus | reverse complement strand
AGCCCCCGCCGGAGCGCCCCTGCCGCGGCCTTTGTCTGCGCTGTCACATGGGCCGCGGTGCGGGATTTAAGCGGGTCTCCGCAGGACATGCCGTGAGCGGCGCGCCGCAGCCCTGCCCGCAGCGGCAGCGCTCCGCCCGGCCGGGGATGCGGCTCTAGCGGCCCCGCGATGAGCGGCTCCTCCATGGCGAAGAGCGAGTCCCGCACTTCGCTACTGAAGGCGGCGGGGAGTCGGCGGACGGCGGGCGGCCAACCCCAGCCCCGCGGCAGCCGCGTCCGGGACGGCAAAGGACAAGGCGGGCAGATGGGGAGGGAGCTGAGCCAGGAGCAGCTCCCCGGGGAGCCCAGTGCCCGCAGGCCGCTCTGCCACCCGGGCGCCCGGGAGGACGGAGCGAGGGGCGCGGGGAAGCTGTCACATGGACGGGGGGAGAGCCAGCCCGAACCGGCGGAAGGAGGTCCAAGGAGAGGCAGCGGCAAGGAACCGGTGCGGACATCCAGGCAGCATCACCACCTCCCGCCGCACGCCAGCCACGGTCACCCCCAGGACCAGCATCAGCTCTCAGACAGGGATGGGGAGGAGGCAGAGGAGGACTTTTTCTTCAGTCACAGGCTGAGGTCCAGCAGAGAGTCCCTGAAGCTCTCAGAAGGCGCTTCACCTCTGTCCAAATCCAGCAGCAAGTGCTCCACTAAGTCCAGCGGCAGCGATCGGTCAGTGGAAGCGGATCCCCTCATCCAGCAGCTGCACCCCATGCTCAGCTCGGTCTTTGGCCAGGTAAGGGGCAAAGAGCCCCTCGCCACCCACCCCTCCTTCTCTTCCCACCCGCTTTCCCTCCGCGCCCCCTCCTCCTGCGGCTCACGGACCTTCGGCTCCTCGCTCCGGAGCCCCCCGCGCCCCCGGGCGCAGCTCGCAGCTGTAAATGCACTGCTTCCTGGCCGCCCCGGCCGAACTTCTCCCGGCGCTGCGGCACGGCCGGGGCGCTGCGGGGTCGGCCCCGAGGAGGGCTCCGCGCCGGGGACGGGGCGCGGGTCAGAACCCCCGGCGCCCGCCGGCCCCGCTGGGCGCTGCGGAGGGCGCTCTCGGTGGTGCTGACGGGGGAAGCGCCGGTGCTTTCCCTGTCGCCGGGGGAAGTTGTGGCTCTGCCTGCTGAGGGTGAGAGTCAGAGAAGTGGATTTTTAAAAGCTATTTACTTATTAGATTCCATCTCTCTGGCTCCCCGCCTTGCTTTGCTGTATTTGTTTACATCTCCTTATGGTACATTTCTGTACAATCAGCATATGAATCATTTCTGATGGCAGAATCTGTCAGGAGAAGGTAGTGAGGAGGGCGACGAAAAAAAAATCCTGACCCAATTCCGAAGCCTTCCCAGTCACTATGTTAGAATGGAACAGATGCTTTTGGTGTTTGCAAGCTCTTTTGGTACAAAGCTGTCGCTTTTAGCTGCTTTTGGTAGTGGAATTACCCGACAGGGTTACCCTCGAAAAATGAAAAGGCAGAGGGAGAGCTTCAAATTTTCTTTTAGAGACATCTAGGGATGTTACTGGAAAATGTAATCTCTGGGAAGATTAATGTAACTGCAATCTTCCAGAAGCACAATTATAGGTATAAGCCAGGAGCCTGAGTGGCTAAGTTCCATCTAGCCCTGGAAATGATCGATTAAGCCAGAGTTATCATTTCTGGAGTTGGTTATCGTTGAGTCTTTTCTTTCTTTCTTTCTTGTCTTTCTTTTTTTTTTTTTTTTCTTATTTTCTTTTTTTTTTTTTTTTTTTTTTTTTTTTTTTTTTTTTTTTTTTTATTTTCTTTTTTTTTTTTTTATGCATGTTTGGGAGGCTTTGCAGGGAGCCCATTCAGACTGAGATTATGGAGAGAACTGGAAAAATTTTTGTAATTGGGTGGAAGGAGGTGATACACCCATATGTTTAATATTGGGAGTGTTGTCACTTCTGTTCATCTTGACTTCTCCAGATAAAAATCAAAGCACATCTGTTCTCTCCAAAGCACAACAGTTTTCCATCCTCACTGACAATCTGCTGTTTAGGAATGTTACGGTTGTGTTTAACTCAAAACAAGTATTACCCTTCCTGTGCCAACGGTGCACTCAAAGTATAGATTAAAATTTTATTGTAACAATAAGGAAGAGCCTGATCATCAGATTGATGCTCAACCAGGTTACAAAAAGCAATATTCCAGCACCAGGCTTTGAGTTATGTGGTCTTGGCTCTGACTAACTGTAGTTCTGAGTGAAGACGTATCCAAGAAGAGATTTTAAGTCTATGGAGCTGTATGTCCCCAAAGTGTCAGAAATACAAACAAAACTTACAGAAACCCCTCTGGTTTTGAACTCAATCCTTACTTGAACAGCGTCTTTATTTTACCTGCTCTGCTGCTCAATTCCAGTGTCAAAAGACACTTCTGAAAGCTGTAAATGTAGCAAAATTTATCTGTGGTGTTGAACAATGCCCTTTACTGAAATGAGAAAGATACAATTCAAATTTTCACTTTTTCTCTGAGTACATTGCACTAGTGCTTACATGCACACCCCAGCATCTTTCTTTTCGAGTGTAGTGTTATTTATTCTATTTTCTCTCTGTTTTCATCTCTCACTTGCTTTCTTCAAAGTAACTAGGACTGAATGAAAATTTAGTGGAGATTTTAGGATGGACTGGGCTGTAGTAGATCCCCCTGTACAAGGGCAAGATGGGCAACTATAATTGTTTTTAGTTTAGGATGCACAAAGTGGTGGTTACAGAAAGAGATATGTGAAGTTTTTTTTTTCTTTGTTTTTTTTTTTGTAGTGATATCAAAATCCTGGGATGAATAAAGGCCCAGGGATAAGATGTATGGGAATTGTGTCATGGCAAAGAATGATAAACATTTTGTTTCTGTGAATGAAGAAATAAATGCCCAGCATAGTGTAAAAATGTGTGTGAAGGTTCAAGACAGGCAAGGACTTACACCTGCAAGAGCCCGGGCTGCAGCCTGGGCTGTGGCAGGGTCATAGGTGCAGACATGTCCAGGGCTGCAGTCTGAGGCTGCAGGTGCTGTAACACCAGTCTGCTCCACATTGTGATTAGAAGACAGCCACAGCTCAGCAGATAATTCATTTAATATGAGAACTTCTTTCTAGCCCACACAGCCCACTGTGAAACAGTTAAAACAGTAATTTTGCAGTACATAGGAGAGCAGCACAGTGATGCATATCGCAGCAGCAGGGCACTGTGGTCCAGCAGCACCAGTATATGTTGGTCCAGCTCTACAGATGTGGAACATCCTCACCCTGTTCCATGGTGGTGCAGTGATGTGATCGCAGATGCAGACACCACAGTGGTACAATCTGATACACAGAAAAGATTGCAGGGATGACTCCATGGAGAATGTCATTATTGCAGTAACAGCAAAAAGGAGCAGTTCAGGACTAGAGGGTTGTGTCTGAGGGAGACAGATTTGTAGCTGTGCAGAAAAAAAGACAGAGTGAAGGAAGAAGCGCCGTGTTTATATAACCAGCACAGCAATATAGTGCACTGTGGGTGTGTACTCCAGGAGAATGCTAAGATACTGCCAGGATACAGGATGCAGTGATATTTTATTAATTAGGCTTATGCTACGTTGGTGCAGTGATGTTCTAATACCATTAAACAGTAATACTCTTTTAGGATTTTTTACCATTTTGTAATTGAGTGGTACATGAATTAACAAAAGTGGGGTAGTGTAATGATGCATTAAGTATAAGCCAGGATGTCATCTTAGCCTAATGACATGTTTGCACACTGGCTTGGCGCGGCAGTTGCAGAAGAGCACTCTGTGTGCACTTTGTAGTGGGTTGGGATGCAGTGCGTGCAGCTCCGAGTGCCTGGCGAGCACGGCACTCACAATGCAGTGGTGTGGTAACGCAATCCTGGGGCACAGCAGAGATGTGATACTGGTGCCATGTGGTAGGAGTTTGGCAGTGCACGGGTGTGATAACTGTGGAGTGTTGTAGCCTGACAGAAGAGTTTAGCAGTCTACTGATGTAGTAATACAATATTCCAGACAAGAGCATTCTGTGCAGCAGTGATCACTTCTGGTGTGATGCTTGCAAAGGGCTGCGCTGATCTGACAGCACCATCCCACCGTAGCAGAAGGCAGCAAGTGAAGTATTACCACCATGCCACAGTTTTGGAAGCACAGCTGTGAGTTAGCAAGAGGACAGCGGCCCAGACTTACCTGGTGACAGTGCAGTGTGAGTATGGGCTGTTTTTTTGTGGGACAGTGGGACAGCAGTGTTTTAAGGTGGCCCTGCAGTGGCAGGAGCTCAGTGCAGTGCAGGAGCAGTGCTGTGACTCACGGGTGTAGTTGGCAAAGGATGTGTGTATGATAATGCAGCAAAGTGAGAAAAGTGGCAAGAAAAGGGAGCATGAGGAGGATGTTTCATATCATTTTGGCCTGATAGGATAGTGTTGGAGTGGCCAAGTGACAAAAGCTTGTTGTGAAGCATAAAGGAGCATAGTTATTACCCCTGCAGAGCAGAAGAGCGTGAGGGTCCTGTCGTATCTCTAGTGTGGCTGCAGATCACAGTTCAGCAACAGGAGTGGTGACCTCTCAGCAGCTGGGGTGGCAGTGAGGTGGCAGCCTGGCAGCAAGACACAGTTTATTAATATGACAGCAGCAGCAACAGCAGCACAGAGACCGGGACAGCAGTGCGGTAGCAGCAGGACCGCAGTGCAAGTTTTGTGGCATTCCTGGGGCAGCGGTGATGTGGCTGCAGTGCCTACGGTGCAGCAGCCGCTTGGCACCTGGCTCCCCACGGCTCTGTGCGGGGACTGCGGCACCGGCAGCCACCGGTTCTCATCGCTTCATTCCTCCTATGCCTCAGCGCTGGCCTAGCTGGCACCTTCAAGAAGAGCTTTTTCCGTGCATTTGCTATGCAATATTAATTTGTAAGCGATCCTGCCATGTGAGACCTGAACGTTTTCAGAGCCGTTTAGCTTTCACACCCTACCTGACTGTTAAATTTTTCAGTGAAGTGATTCCCCAACAGTTTTCTGTCAATTGCCTCTGGTAGCATGGGGATCAAAGGGGTCAAACAATTGCCGTAGAGAATCATGAAATATTTACAGGGTTCTGCTGTTAGCACTGTGGCCAAAGGAGCTTTTGTATTTCTATTTGTACGGGGAGTTTAAAGCCTCTCCTGCACCGTCTCCCATTCCTGCTTTAGTGTCAGTGTCCACATTACCATTACAATAGGGGAGGAATCTTTCTGCATTTCCTGTGAAATTTTCCTTTTCTTGTCCTGCTCTATCCCCCTTTATTCTTGAGCTTTACTTCCTAAAAGATTTTAAAGGACCTTAGAGCAAACTGAGATGACAGAAGTGGCCCCATTTTGGGGTAGGAGGTGACCCCAGGCTGCCTGTGTGGAAAGCATGCCTCAAGAGCATTCTCCTCTCAGCAGCCGCGAGCGTGTAGGGAAAAGGTGCCTTGTCCAGCCTCTCACCTTTCTGGTTTTCTCGTCTGCCAGATGACTTTGTTCTCTCCAATGCCTTTGGCTTCAACTGATTCTAACAGGCATTTTGCCCAAAAGCAGTCACTGCATGAGGACCATTCTTGGAGATCCACCCGTGAAGAACTAGGAAGCCTGGCCAGTCCTGCCAGGGTAGAGTGGCTCCTGGCTTAGTAATGGAAGTTTTCAGCTGGCTCTGTGTATTAGTGAGGGAGGCTGCACCGTGTTGTGCTGCTCTGGAGCAGCGATGCCAGCAATGGAAACTTTCATGTGTCACGCTGTGGTGACATGAAGGTGAAAGGTTTGGGTTTCCAGGTGCTCGCGTGCTGTGTTGTGCCTGTAAGGCAGGTGAAGCAGTGGCATGTCAGGGCTCGTGACAAACGGAGACAGTCTCTAACTAAACTGCTCATTAACACTGTTAAATCGGCACAGTAATTTGGGCTGAGCAGACTTCTGGCTTAGCATGACGGACCCCGTAGTGATGCGGGTCCCGTGGCACGGTCTGAGTATGGAGCGTGGGTGCACAGATTAGGAGGCAGAAAGAAAACCGGATAAATGCCGTATCCTGCACCGACTTTTCCTCTGTGTTTTATGGCACCTCTGAAGGCTTATACCGGCCCCAAAAGGGTCCCTGAGGGCGCGGGCGGCGAGTACGGGGGCTCCCCGTGGCCGCAGGGGACACTGCCGTGGACAGCAGTGTTCCCTCTGCTGCTGCCCGTGCCGCCGGGGCTCCCCGGGATCGGCGCTGCGGGCGGCCTGTGCTCCACGCACTCCGCCGCGGGGCTCCGGGACAGCGGGGCGGCCCCAGCCCGANGCGGCCCCGGCGCGCCCCCGCGCGGCCCGGCCGCCTCTGCCCGGGGCCCTTTCCCGCCCGGCGGAGCCGCCTTGACACGGACCCGCCGCTCTCTGGGCTCCCGGGGCGTGCCCTGTCCCTGGGCCGCCCGGTGAGTGTGTCAGACCCGGGGGGAGCCCCGCTGTTGCCGTGAAGTAGGCGAGAGCCGCTCCCAGTTGCGTATTCACAGGGGTCCGGATACCTGCGTGGGGACCGTACAGCTTCCGTGCCTCCATCCCTGCATGAGTTGCCACAGCCCATGTCCATGCATGTAGATTGGCATAAAAAACCTTCATATACATGTCTTGTCTATGTACACACAGCCTGTTCGTGCAGCCTCTGCTAAATCTTCTGCGTGGCTACACAACCACCTCTGTACATGCTCATGCATTCCTGTGCTTAAAACATCGCTCGGCGTTTGCGTGCGCACCTGCCTGCTGACACCTGCCACGCCTTCCAAGGTACGTCTCATGTTTTTATGTGTAACAAACTCAGATACAAAGAAACACTGTTCTACTCGAGCATATCCACTCAGTTCCCCCCTTGCTCAGCTTGGAGAAAAGTTCATCACATTTATTGCTTGTAAAGAGCTTGAGGGATGTGAGCCAGACGTACAGAATCACTAAGGGGCAATGGATAAGCCTCCTGCCTGCAGTGGGTCTGCCAGCAAATATTAATCTTTGTCAGTGATTTACTTTTTAAACAAATCTGTTTTAAAAGACTCTAGAACAACATCAAAATAAAACCAAGCAAAAAGAACATTCATTAAATATTCTATTCATGAAATATACAGCAGTATGATCTAATGCACTGAAATACACAAACCTTCTGGTTAGATTCAGCTTATCTTTGGAGAGAAAAGAAAAGCTTTCAGTGATAAATTAATCATCATTTATATAAGTCTGCTGTCCATTTTGTTAAGCTTTACCACCTTGATTTTTGTTTCATGCAATCCTGAGTTTCAACACAATGTCAGGGAAGTTTAGCTTTAGATGTAGTGGCTGGGCTGCAGGTTGTCAGCTGAATTAGCTGTGATTCTTTGTAGCATTCCAGCTTCAGTAACTGTTTTTCCCTGATGAGTCCATGAGTGGTATTGATTTCCAATAACAAGCAGCTATATGGTGTACATTCAGTAAAAGAAGCCTGGCTAACTCTGGACTCCCTTTCAATAATCCTCTGACATTCCTGTGACCTTAGAGAGCAGCAGCAGTGCCCATGAACCTGAGCAATCCTCAAATTTCAATCAAATGCCCCGCTTAAAAATAAAGAGAAAGAACTGTCCTAGCTATGGTCATATTTAGATTTTTAGTAGCTTTCTGCACTAGCATAAGACCATGAACTCAGTGCTATCCATGAATGAAGACGTTAACAGTGTTCTAATATTTCTTCCACCCATTCCTCCCCTAGAGTACTTTGCATCTTGCAACCATCTTTGGAAGGAATACACAGCATTGTTTCTTCCCACTCAGAAAAAATACATTCTCTGCTCTTGGAAGGAAACGGGCAACTGTGAAACGTTATGAAGCATCATGTCACAGCAGCTGAAGGCAGGAAGTAGAAAACCACCAGCAACCCCAATTTATTCTGCTGAAATAAGACACAAAGGGTTTAGATACTTCAGGACCAACTGTGTTGAGATATAGCCAGAGACCTGAGATACACAGATTGGTCCTTTTAAAGGTGCTGTCAGATCCTCACTCAAATTAGAAGTGAGGCAGATCTCCATTTTAGAGTGGCAATTCTCACGTAATGGTGCAGGGTTGGTTTGGAGTATTTGGTTGATATTGGTTTCCATGCCTCTGCTCATCTGATGATCAGACATGTTTTCAGTAGCACCTGTGTGCCAGCTGAACAGTGACCTCCTGTCCCTCTTACTTCCACAGAAGTGAGAGAGCCAGGCAGAATTAGCTGCTTTTGGAGTAGTCACAGTTGGACAGTGGCACAAAAGTCTCATATTCTGGAGCAAAGAGAAGGAACCCTGTAAGTTTTATTTTAAACAAGCTCTGTGCTCCATATGCATGACAAATCCTCACAGCAGCTTCTGAGCTGTCAAGTTTGTACTTGTCTTTTTGTAGCCCATTGACGATCTTTGGGATCATCAGCAGCAAATATCCACAGTACATTGTGCTCTGGCCAATGCATCTCCTGCGTAGGAACTTGGAAGTTTGACTGATGCAAAATACTTGGATCAGATCTGCAGGGAAGGTGTCAGGAGAAGGCATGTTCCCATCTATTTTCATCTAATGCAAAATGAAGCCAGCTATTTACAGACAGAGCTGTTCTAAACAGAAGTTGTCAGGCAGTCCAGGCTTTGTTACCTTGTGAGGGATAGAAAATATCCTTGATCTTTTTAATAAACATTCTGTTGTTTGTGATTGATTATGATCCAATTGCTCTAATGGAGGAGAATATTATGCACAGCATGAATCAGCAACACTTTCCTCTTGGAACAGCTGACAGCAAAGAAAGTTCCCAAACTCTCTGCAGAATTCCTCTCCTCAGATGAGACTCTGGACTACATCCACCAATACCAGCTGGTGCCTCCCCTTGAGATGGACCTGTTCTTATCTGACTGGGATATGGAACCATCCAAGGTTCATTTGAGGTTAGAAGACTCAACTCGATGTGCAGCAAAAGCACTTGGGAGCTGACACAGAAGAAGAAAGGGAAATCAGTTGCAGAAGTTCAGAGTGCCAGTGCATGTTTCAATGGTTGGGAGTTTCAAATGGAGGTCCTTGACAGGACTGGCAACAGGAGGATGTTACCTCATCCAAATGCTTAGGCTCATCTGAGGTCATTCAGTAAACAAGACAGTTTCTGTAAAACTATATGTTTCCTGTAAAATATAGTTCTATAGCCACCAGATAAAGGGTTATTGGAAGCAGATTTGAAAACTACTAATCCATATGTGCACTCTCCACTCTGGAATAGGAAAAAGTACAATAAAAATTCCCGTCCTGTTAAGATAAACTAAGTAGGGTGATGTATTTTAATATACTAAACATTTGAGGCATTTAATGGGCTCTTGGTAGAACTATGGACTTCAGTGAAAAGATACTAGAAGAGTTTTCCCTGCTTTGTTACACAATACCCACTACCTACTGACATGGCCCTGTAGCAGTATTTGTGTTGAGAACAATGATGTAATGTTCCAGCACGTGAAGGACTGTGCACTGAAACAGGCCTAGCATCTGAACAGCCTCCATAGAAATCCGTATTTCCACTGAAAATTTTTGCCAAGCAAAGCTACAGTTTGATAAGCAATCACGTTTTGGATTGATTTTGTTCTTTCTGATGTGTCTGTTGGATATTTGCTGCCACTGGATAAAGTTACTGGATAAAGTAGCTGCCAAATGATTAGCTATGAGGAGTTATGACATTTTCCTATGAAATGAGCATCTCTGCCAATGGTGCCAGCCCAAAGCACAGAACTGCTGCTTTTTAAAATATCCAGACATATTAAACCTCCTAAATCATTCCTTGTTAAATGCCAAGTCAGCCTTCTCCCTCCCCTGTGCTCAGGTCAGTCAGTGTGCCAAATGCTTCTTTCCTGTGAGCTGAGACCTTCCTCTGTGCCAAACTGCATCCCCTGAGGTCTCTACTCTCCACCTTGGACCTCAGGAGAAAGGGAGGGATGCGTGAACAGCAGCAAGACTTGCATTTCACAATGTTCTTACAGATTTTTAGAAAGTTTACAACAGAGACACAGGCCTTAAAAGAACAGTGTGATTGCCACAAAGAACAGTGTGGGAAAACCAGTATACATGCATGTGCAACCCTCCCACATGCATACTGACTACCCCAGATATAGGCATACCCACAGATCAGCACCTACACAGAAATGTTTCTGACACACTTATTCTCAGCATCCTGTTCTCTTACAGCAGCCTCACTTGGAGGAAGGGAGAAAATATGTTCCTTCTAACCTAATCTTCTAATGACCTTTCTGCCAACTCCTCTTTCCTGCCTATCTCTAAGCTACCTGTAGTGGTGATGGGAACAAGACCTCACTGTAGGGAGATTTTCCTCCTCAGAGCTCAGCAAGGGCTAGATTGTGGTGTCCTGCCCAGTTGCTCTTAAGAGAGTCAGGATAAATAAGGAGATAAAAAAATTTTTTATGATCACATTTCTTGGGCCTCTTGCAATTCCACTAGAGCTCTTACAGAGTCAGAGGATTGTTACCGTGCTGCAAACCTGGTACATGTGGGCTCTCATTCCTTCTTCCCTTCCTGGACTGCAAACTCCCTGCCAAGGCTGGCAGCAGTTTCCTACAACTGCCTGTAACTGCAGGGAAGAAAAGCTGGAGAACAGGCAAACACAGTGATGCACCACGGTGGCTGGCTCTGAATGCTCTGCTATTTAGAGCTCAGTAAGACACACTCCGCAGCTGTATTCCAAAGCTGTCCCGCAATAGTCTGGGAGCTGTGATGGATTTTTCTGGCACGAGATGTCTGACTCCCTTTCTTTCCCTCCCTCTCTCTGGGACAATGTGGGAGATGGGCATTTCTCAGTTGCAGGGCGTTCCTGGCCTCCATGCTTCCTGTCAGGGAGAGATTCATTAGCAGCAGAAAGGCAATTCTCTCTCCTCTGTGCTCTGGAATTGAAGTCGTTTGTCTCGGGAAGGAGCCCAGGCGCCTCACTTGCTGTGTGGCAGCTTCTGCTCAAGGGAGACAAGCACTTCGTCAATAAACAAGGAGCCTGGGGAATGGCTCCAGCTGACAGAGGACATTATTAATGGCTGCCACTTTGTCAGAGGGTAGATCAGCCTCCTATTAGCTGCTTTAAGAGGGGAAAGAGAAATAGGGCTAAAGATGGAAGCCTGAGAGCAGCTGGGAGTTTCAGCATCCTCCTGCAAAGTTCCCCACTGCAAGGCCCAGGGCTGGCACAGCCCCCAGGGAGTGGCTGTATTTTTCCTCAGCATCTCCCGTGACAGCGGGAGACAGACCCATCTTAGGAAGAGTTTTGCTTCCCAGCCTAGCGTGGGTGGGCTCTGCTTTGGAGGTCTTCCCCTCTGTCCCCTCTCAGTCAGCCCTGGGTACACAGAGCAGACAAGGAATGTCTTCAGCATCTCCTGCTGCTTGTTTTGGAGAGCCTGTGGACCTTTGTACAGCTCCTACTCATGTCATTCAATGAAGAAGGCATTGAGGGAATCTAAGAGGAGGCTGTCCCACTGCCTTCACTCTTGGGAAGGATTTAGTACAAAGAAGAGCAGGAAACACCATTCCCTATGGCCATCCACTTCTGTCTGTGACTGTAACTGGAGAAGCTGTGGACTTGGACTCCTAAACTCATCTCCCTAGGTGGAAGAAGCCTCTAAACTCTAAAGCAACTGTTGAGTAACCTTAAAATAATTCTTAATTTGCCACAGCACCATCAGGGTGGAAGGAGAAAACCTTGCTTTGTTGTGACATTGACAGTTTATCTCTGTCCTACAGCCCTGGAGCTGCCAGGAGAGTGAGTCCTTGGCTCCAGTTTTTAAAGCATGTGGTGCAAGGTGCAAGGTGCAAAAAGCATATGGAGCAGGTAGAAGCTTTTGTTTGGAACCACCCTTGCAAACAAAGATGTGAAATCTTTCAGTTCAACACTTGAGTGTCCAACCAGCCTGCTGCTTAACAGTGTGTAAGATCAGTGTCATCCCAGTCTCCAAGGTATTTGAAGGAGGTAGCTCTTCATACTTCTTGTCACTGTGGAGCTACAGCTGTGGTTCCTTCATAGGTAAAGCTGCATTCACTATCCTGCTCAGATCCTGTTGCCTGAGTGTGATGATGTGTTTTTTATGCAATTTAAATATCTTTTCAGACTGAATGCTCTTATACTCAGCCTGAGATCAGGAGATAATGTACTGGGGACTCATCCCTTTTCTTTCAGAGATTATTCTATGCTACAGGCATAAAGTCTGAAGTTTAGAGCCAGATCTAGGTTCAGGTGCCTGTTATTTATTCCAAGACCTGGGCTCTTGCAAACGGAATGGACAGATCTGACATAAAAATTCTCTGATCCACATTCTCTAACCTGGGGATATTTAGATTTAAGATTCAGGTGTGAGCCTATCTTTGGCAGACTTGTGCAGGTTAAACTGCCGATTGATTTTTTACTTGCAGAAAGTTGGAAAAACTTTACTGCAAAACTGGCTCAAGGTCTCTCCCTTGTGGTTAAATATTACTGTCCTGAGGCTGAGTGTTGTAGGGTCCCAGGACTGCTGTGTCCATGCTTGCTTCCACCTTGACAAGGAAAAAAAATCGGACACTTCTAGATCTGCTGGTATTTATAAGCTGAAACAGGTCTCACCCAGATAAATGGTCCATTTCTGCTCTGAAACAAGCTGTGGTCTGCCCCAAGCCCCTAAGTGGATTGCCTTAGCACTGTGGTGATTGAAAAGCTGAGAGGAGTTAGAAGGGGGGTGGGTAGGGATGCACTGTTCAGAAGCTGTGTGGACCCAAACTAGCTAGATTCAGGGAACTCATCACTGAAATCACTTCTTGCATTGCCTCTGTTTTAATTCTCCCTGAAACAGCCCTCTCCTGTGAGTGAAACGATCTTGCCTGCAGATTGAGGGGGGTGGGAGGGATTTGAACATTAATCTGATGTAGATTATACATCCGCCTCCCTCTCTCCTCCCTTCTCACTCACTCTCTCTCTCTCCCTCTCTCTCCCTCTCTTTCTGTCTGTTTCTCTCCCCTCCCTCTCCTTCCTGCTTCATCTCTTCAAGAAAGTGAACATAAAGTAAAATACGGAGAGAGAGAGGCAGAGAGAGAAAAAGCTCCCTGAAGAGGGAAAGCCCCAGCAGCCAGTAGCTGTTTGGATTTGCCTGGTGCTGCCTTTCTTGCTTTGCTCCCAAGGAATACCTTTAATGGGATCAATTGCTTCAGTTCCTTTATAACCAAGTCCACCGGAAAGGCAGCCTCCACATATTATGGGCAACTGTGTGAAGTCTCCTCTGAGAAACCTCTCTAAAAAGGTATGTTCCCTGAATCAAAGTGCGCTGTGCATTTCCAGCCCTGCTTCTTGGGATGGGTGACATTGTGGGCAGATGAGAATGGGATGCGGGAGAAACACAGAGATGAGTATGAAGGGTTCAGCTTCCTCACCAGACTTTTTCTGTAAGAGCTGCTCGTGCAAGTGCAGCCAGTAGAGCCCAGGGTGCTGAGAGCTATGATATGTATAAATAAATGTGTGTGTAGGCTCGTGTCCTGCTCGCTGTGCGTGTACAGCTCTCCTCTGGTTACGTGCAAGCACGTGCTTGTCGATGTGCACAGTGTGCTGGCACACTCCTGTCAGGGCATCTTGGTGTGCGGGTGTATGTGTGAGCTTGTGCGTGTGCACGTGCTTTGGGTGAGAGTTACCTGCTGGAGTAATCACGTGTGTCATGGCTGTAGGGACATATATGCATGGATATGTGAAGGGTCACGTGTTGCCATTGCTGTGTAAGAGTATGCACACCTACGGCCTGTCTGAGGTACCTGTGTGTCCTTAGCTCTTTATGTCTACACAGGCATCCCGAGTGCCTGAGCTGTCTTGCTGTGAGTGCAGAAGGGGGGAATTTCTGTGTATCACACACATGCCCTTGCTTGTACAGTGCTGTGTGTGCTCACCTGCTGGAGCATGTCCTCACAGAACTCTGTGTGTAGACATGCACGTACTTTTATGTCTATCCATCCTTGCATATGCACACAGTTAGTTTTGTTGATATGTGTTTGGGTACAGAAGCATGTTTTCCTCTCTTCTGCTTGTCCATGCATCTGTTTTGAGTGGATACGCTGGGCCTGGCTGTTTGTGCATCATGTTGCACTCCAGTGTGGCCCATGTCTCTACATGCTTGGGCCCAGCTGGACTTCATCTGCAAGCTGCCACATATATCTGTAAGGCTCCAGCCCACAGTCTACTCTGTGCTGAGGTTTTGCAGTGGTCCTGGGACAAATTAGATTCAGAAATAATTCCACTCTTATGGATTGGGTTGAAATGGGAATGACATGCCCCAGAAACATTTCTTGTTTGATTGAGGAAGATCTTACAGCTCTGTGTACCTGTCAGACACACGGTTCTCACTTGGCATTGGTGCAAATCTAATAGCTCAGCAAAAAGCTATGCAGTTCATTCTGCATAAATGATAAAGTTATGCTCATCATCCAAAGTATTGCAATGAGATGCTGCCTCTGTGGAGACCTTGATGACAGTGAAATGCCACTGCCATCAAGATGCTCCAGCCAGGAGACCTTGCCACTTGGGAAAGCTTCTCTGGGAGGGAGCTGTCTGGGAGAGGACCTCCATCGTGGAGTGTTTCTTTCGTCTGCATGTTGGCCTCTTCTGTATAGAAACACAATTTGCTTGTTATCTTGGCTGCTGTAAACAAAGCCAGTAATGGCACAGTGCAGCTGTGGGGGAGCTGGGATACTTGATGAGGGAATTCATCAGCAAGCAGTTAGGCAGGGCTGAGACCAGTTCCTTAGGTCAGGGTGACCTGCAAGGAGACGTCAAGTAGTTGAGGTTCACCCAAATGTTGCACATATGAAAAGCCAACTTGGTTGCTTGTAGGTTGCCTCCAGCTTGGAATAAAAGGAGTTGGCTGCAGCTGTGCAAGGCGATTGCAATTAAAGTCTGACATGTAGCCAGGCTGCTTGAATCAAAATAGATTCAAGAACCTGTAAATTCTGTGTTGTCAGTCTTTGAGGTAATTTATGCTTTCTTTCCTAAAAGCTGCTTAGAATAACTCACTTTGTGCCTAGTTACAAGACCTGGGATGTCAGGACTGAAGAAAAAAGTTGCAAAGCTGAATTAGAGAATTTTTCAGACATCACTTTGGTGAGCTATGAAATAAGGCACTCATCCTGACAGGTTCTGGTACTCTGCCATTCATTTGATTGCAACACACATTATTATAGTGGAGACTTTGCAGATCAGTCTTAATATTGCCCAACTTCACTTGGCTGTTATATGATCCCAGTCGTTTATCTCAGATTTTACTTTGAGCAAACTCATTTTGCTGAAATATTAAAAGAGGAGGGACTGCAGGCAACATGTGTGGAACCTGCTTTTGGGTGACAGTCTGAACTCTTGAATACATGTGATTTCAAGTCAAAATTTGGGATTCACTCCCAGGCACCAGCTGGCTTGGTCTGGGTGTAGATGACACCAGGGTACCTTGCTTGTTCAGGCTTTGATTGTGTCTATTGCTGGAAGCTTCAGTTTCCTGTTGTCACAGTGTTCCCCCTCAGTGATCGTGGAATCCATCCTGGCTGCTTTTCCCTCCCAGGAGATACTGCAGGTGGGATCAAGGCCCCTCTTGGCTTGCTGTTCTGCAAAGTCCCTCTGACACTTAGGCAGGAAAATGAAGTGAATCCTGGTTTGCTTCTGCTGTGCAGAAATTAAAAGCCTTGGTATCCAGGTCTCTCACTTTACCACACCTCTCCACCACTTTGGCGGTCTCTAGATCAACCAGGTCTCTTCCCACTCCATAATCTGCTGGTCTGACACAGCCCAGGGCTGGATTTGGCCAGGAAGGTTAGTGGTCCTTCGCTCAGGGAAGGGACTAGGAAAGCCTGATCTCCCCAGTCCTATCCTTGTATTTTCTTTGTCATGCACACTGCTGTTTCCCCTGTAATGGGTGGCTGATGTTTCTTTGCCCCATCCCAATATCACAGCTCCCTTGCCCTCTCTTCTGGGATGTAGAAGGAACATGGTGAAGGGAGCTTGAGTGGATATTTGCAGGTGAACCTGTGCGACAGCTGGCAGAGGGAACATTGAATGCCATAAATCCTGCCTGCAGTGGCAGGGCAGGGAGCCTTGCTGAGCTGTTCACCTTGGTATTCTGGCACTGCAGCAGTTTGTCTGGTCACAGTCCTCAGTGGCTCTTGGCAACTGTTTTGTCAAACTGGCAACATCTATCGAGACAGAAAAGTAATGGGATGACTATTATGAGGTACTTCTGTATAGCTTGGTAATAAACTATTGGCTGGAAGTGTCAGCAAACAAACATTTGGGGCTGTGGGGCTTTGCATCCTTCACATGGCTTCACTGGAATTAAACACAGAACTGATGTGGGGTATTTAAGTGATTCATATGATTTGGTATATTAAACTGAAAAATGTGCAGGAAATAAAGCTGATAATTTTCAAAATACATTGCACTGATGTCACAAAGCTGTGTAGCTCAACACAGATGTCTTGACATTTAGCTGAGCTAGTAATATGCCATTTGTGGATGGATGCTCATCTTTCAGTTTTTTAAGGACAAGTGTCCTATGTGTTAGAATTTAATCAGAGACAGATTCCCTTCTCATCCATGACTGCAACGAAAACGCTTTTCTGCTTCATCATTTTCTTTCTCCATGGCTTGCTTTTTTGAGTTATTTTTGTTTTGATGCTTGATATTCACATGACATTATACATGAGCAGATTGGTGTAAGACTGTGTACAAAAAGGCTAATTACAAACCATGCATGCAATGTAATAGCACATGGCAGACACAGCAAGTAGATACAATAGTCTCAGACAAGTGTGAATGGGGCATGTTTGTTTCTGGTATTTTAGCCTGAAAATGTACCTCAGGCTTTCAGCAGAGGGTTAATAGAGATGATGACAAGTGACAGAGCTTCTCTGATCACCCCTGGGAACATTGGCTGTAAAAGTAGAACCATTCCTGAAGAGGAATCTGATGTATGATTAATGTTTATTCTGTAAAACCAAGGGTCCTGTGGGTTGTGTTGGCTTTTTATAGCTGCATGGGAATATCAGGATAAGAGGTTTTTTGCAGAGCCAGGGAAATGCATTTCTATAAAAGGAAAGCAGCGCCTCCTTATAAGATCCAGTGCTGGATTCTGCTCTGGAGCCTTAGCTTAGCAAGACGTGTGCACTTAGGAAAACGTGCAAATGCAAACACTCAAAAATGTGGTGCCCGTGCCTGATCTCCACTTTGGGACTGTCAGTGATTAAAAGAGACCAGGGCAGTGAGTGCCTCAAACCCTGAGGATGTAACTAATTAGTAGCTGCACAAGGCAGCGTGAGCCTGCGGTTGGCGGGGCCACCTGATGCTGCAAACGGTCTTCTGATAACGTGGTAAAGCCTGTGATGCTGTGTTGCTGAAAAGGGACGTGGAGCCCGTGCAGTGGCTTTGTGCAGGCTCTGCCAGGTCTCCTGGGGATGCCCTGGCCAACACGGTTTGCCCGGGGCACGGGCTGGCACATCCCACTGTTAAGTTGGGATATGCTTGTCCTTTGCAGATCATTCAAGGCAGTGTTAACTCTGGGGCTGATTGGGGGACTGTGGCACTTTGGGCTGTGTCTGGATAGATGTGAGCAGTGCTGAGAGTTTGATATAATTTCAAAGGGAAATTCTCGTGGTCGGTTGTTCTTCTTTCAGCTTTTGAAAGTGAACTCCTGGACTTACTGCTTCTGTACAAATCCTAATAGGCCGGTGGGGGGGACGCAGTGTGCACCAGATGAAAGAAATTTAGCAATTATGTCTCTGCGAGGCGGTTCAGTAAAACTTCAGAGGAACGAGACGGGGAGGTAACATCCTCTGTTGTGTTGTTTGCTTGCTGCTGGTTGGCTGGGAAGATCCGCCATGACGAGAAGACGAGCTATAAAGCTGTCCAGACGAGCGAGGAGGGGTCGTCGGCTGGCGAGTACCAGGGTCCGCTCATGGTGCTGGCCCAGAACTGCGCCGTCATGCACAACCTGCTGGGGCCAGCATGCATCTTCCTGAGGAAGGGCTTCGCAGAAAACAGGCAGCCAGTACGTAAGTTACACCCAGCGGGGCGAGACACGCACAAAGCCACGTGGACACGAGTCGGGGATGCGGAGCCGCCCCCCTGCTCCGTCTGCGTGGAGCTCTGTAACTCCCAGCCCTGGATCTCGGGCATCCCGGCTCCAGCTCCAAGTGCAAATACAGTCACAGGCAAATGTCTAACCTGAAGGATGTGCAGATATCCTTGTGCCTAAACACCAAGAAAGGAGGATTCTAAACTTGCAGCTATGGAAGATAGAGCCAAGCCTACACTCAAGTAGCCATAATCATATGAATTCAGGAAAAGGTTTTAGGACTTCAGGACTTTCATAATCATATGGACTCGGGAAGAGTCCAGTGCTCAAAGCTGTTATTCCAGCAAGGCACTCACCTCTCATTCCCGGGCTCAGATTAGCATTTAAAGCCTAAATAGCCAGTTAAATGCAAATCAGGGCATCTGTATTGGGAACAAGCTGTCCATATTTGATACTGTTCCTATCAGTTCACAGTGAGCACACTAGTGCAGAAATAAGCAGACAGCTGTCTCCTCACAGATACCCAAACACAATCTCTTGTGCACTGGCCTGACACTGCAGCAATCCCAGCCAGTTAAACTAAAGAACATCAGACTGTCCTTATATTTACAAATAGTGCCAGGCTACCAAATGCTATTACCCTCCCACACGGAGAGAGTGAAATAGCAAAACCACGTCTATTCATTCAGTCACACCTATTGTGACTAGGTGTTCACATGCATCCAATGTATGCATTTATATACAAACAATAAAAATATGTGCTTGTGTGAATGCACCCCAATATTGTGTCTTTACAAGAACTAAAACATATTTTTGCCCCCAAACATTCTACTTCTACAATAACATGAATTTAAAGACAAACAGAAACATATGATTAGCACACCTTTTATAGGTATGTATGAGTGAATGTGTGAATTGTCAGATATTCACCCAGTGCCTTCCATGTTCTTGTGGGGAAACAAATCTCACCCCAATTGCCTCAGAACCAGAGGTTTATTGCCTCTGTAAGAAACCTCTGCTTTACCTGTGTGTTGATATGGTCATCTACAGCCATAGGAGACATGTAGGTGTTTATTTCTGATACCTCTGCTTCAACCAACAACTCAAAAAAGAGTAATGATGTGTCATTATTGATCGAAGGGCTTTTGTTCTTCCTAACCTTCAGCCAGTGAGTGATCACATAGTCCCTGTGCCAGGTCACTAAAACATGAAACACACTCTCCCACAAATACACTCGCTGACCAGCCCAGAGCCACCTGTCACAGGAGACAGGTCCAGCTCCCTAGTGGACAGCTGGACAAGTGTCCATCCTGCTTAGGCCATGGAAGCTCACTGTACCCTAAGAGGTCTCCAAAATAGGATTAGTGTTGTCTCTAAGTACCCTGATGTAGAATAAGTGCATCTAATACACAGCTTTACTTTTACTGACTCTCTAGGCTGACAGGATTTCTTGTGCATAGTTCAGAAATAAATGAGGGTAAGACCATTAAGTATAAGACTCTCTGGGGGTCACCTCTGCTCATATCTAGAATCTAAACTCTTGGAATAGTTTTATTCCTCTTCCCATATGTTCTCTGAAAGCTTTAGAGTGATTCAGCCCATTTTATCCCAAGTAATTTTACTCCTTGATCATTTTAGGGGATCTTTCAAATTTAAAACAGAAAACCTCTTCATGACATTAGTTACCACTTGAATCAGATTTTTGGAAGGACATAAACCCTCCCCCTCCTTCTGCATTTGCAGGCTGTGGCTAACACTAATTCTTTAGTGTGCAAAATTAGGGCCAGTGCTGAAGCCTCCACTTCCGACAAGTGTCACCGATGTCAGTTGCAATGTGATCTCCAGTGAGGGAGGAGGAGGAGGAGGATGATCTTGTGAGGAGTGTGCTGGAGGAGGGCCCGGGTCCTGGCCTGGCCACTCTCACAAGACAGCGGCTACCGCGGGTGTGTCACCGCGCCCTTTCCGCTGCGGCGCTGGCGCTCCCAGCCCTGCCCCTGCTGTGCACCCGGCCACTCTCTCCAGGGATCAGTGTTTGCAGTAGCTGGAACAAAGCGCTCAAGGTGCTGGAACTGATCATGGGTCGTTTTCTTCTGTGACTGAAGCTAAGGCAGGAGGGCAATTACGCCTCCTGCATCCGGTCTCAGGAGTTGGAGTTGTTTTATTACTTGGTATTGATGAAAGCAGAACAAATGGGATGACATGTTTGAAAATACCAGGTCTGTGAAGGATGAAACAGCAGAGCCAGCACGCTCCGACAGTTCCATCCAGCACAGAGATGCCTCTGGGAAGGTTATGAGTGGCAAGCTGGTCATTTCTCTGGCACAGCCCACTTCTGCACAGACGTAAACCAGTGTGTGTCCTAGTTTGCTATGCACTCTGAGCTGCTGCCATTAGAGTTTCCAGAGGAGCCTGTGGTTAAATAGCAAAGGATCATCCTTCTCAAACTGATCAAGGCACCATCTCCAGGCACATGTGGTGAAGCTGGAGGACACCTGGAAGGCAAGGAGAAACGCCCCACAGTTGAGGGGAAAGGCTGAGAGTGAGACGACAAAAGAGATTGAATTTCTGTGTTTCCAAATTCTCAGATGTTTTGGATTTGCCTGGGAGCCATGCAAGGAATTAGAAAGGGCATTTAAACCAGAAAGCAGTGCATTTCCATGCTCATCTCTTCTTCCTGGTGCAGTGTTGGAGCTTTCCTATATTCTTATATCCTTCCCCTTCTTCCAAGAAATTCAAAGTGGATGTTTGAAGTTGCAGTGTTTCCTGAACATGGTGAATCCTCGTCCTGTTTCATTTATAGATGACCTTGATGATGTATATGTTGTGTGTCTGCCTTCATGACTGGTTTCAAAATGTTTGTGTATGGAGTTGAGGCTGGGGGGAAGGGGAGATTCCTACCTTTTTGTGGGGACAGATTGTAGTAGACAGTTTACTGTGAGAGACCTCACGGCTGTTGCTGTCCTGCCAGAAGGACAGAGATCAAGCAGTGATCTGAGCAGATGATGGTCTAGACCTGCTGGTTACAAGGACTGCTTCCAGCTGCTTTGATCTGTGTGTATCAGCAGGAGTGGCAGTAGAAATACAATCAGAGCTCCAGAGGAAATCATAACTGCTGCAGGGACAGTCTCTGCTCCAGAACTTGGTGCTGGGGAATGATGAAGCAGCTTCATGAAGGTGCTAATAGTACCATCAGTGGGGAGGCCACAAATCTTGCTATGTCAATCCAGGTCTATTCTGTTCAGGGAGCACTCGTCATCCCCCTGTCCACCAGATGAGAGGGAGAGGGGCTTCCAGAGAAATGTGTGCAGGTTAACACTCCTTTCTTTGGGAACGAAAGCTGGGAAGCCTTCCTAGGTAGATGGTATTAAACATGTCATCACCTTCTTGTTTCTTCTCTCACTTTCTGGCTTGTTCCAGAACCCTTTGTACCAACAAGTGCTATTTTGAAACTGTGTTTGTGGCCAACAAAAATCTTTAACATAATATGTTCTATTTTTGCAGGATAGAGAACTGCGTCCGGAAGAAATTGAAGGTAAAATTTGTCACTCCTTCTTTGTCCTCTTTCTCCCTGCCCCAGCTCCCACAGATAGTGTTGTGGAGCATGATAGTACAATATGGCTCCAAGGAAGGTGTTTTACCTGCTAATCCCTACAGTGAGTGGTATATAATAGAGTGCAGAGGTAAAAGTTGGAAAAACTTACCAGTTGCAGTTTCTTTAGGGAGCTCAGTTTAGCAGTGAAGTGTTTGTGACACTTGTAGTCCAAGCAAGCTTTCTTGTCAGGAGTGGGTCAGAAGCACTGCTGACAGAAGAGCTTAACTTTGCTGCAGCATTGCCTCATGTAGGGAGATCTGTTGGGAAAATACTGAGTATCTTAGAGAGTCTGGCTTCATAAAGTGCTGTTGATTCTGGGGAATTTTCTTGGAAAAGGTATTTCAAGCTGTCACTGACAATATTGTTCTTTCATTCCCACAGAATTAAGAGAAGCCTTTAAGGAGTTTGATAAAGACAAGGATGGGTTTATTAACTGCAGGGACCTGGGGAACTGCATGCGCACCATGGGCTACATGCCTACTGAGATGGAGCTAATAGAGTTGTCCCAGCAGATCAACATGAACTGTGAGTAATACACACTCAGCTGTACCTGCCTGTTGCTGCTGCACCCTGCATTATTGCCTCAGGCTCTCTTGGTCTCTGGCTGCCTCCTTTCCTTTGGATTTTTTCCCTCTCTTCTTTGGTTCTGATTTTCACTCCTTATCATCTCTCCTGTTTGTTTGTGATCCGTAGAAGTCGATGCCTTTGTTTTTGCTTATCAAAGGGACTGTGTGGACTGTACTGTGTATGGGAATAATGAGTGGAAGGGTTGTCCTTCATGCTTCTGTTGTCAGATATAAAACTGTCCTTAATGTAGGCAGTCAGGCACTGGTGCACAGGTTCTGTGTGTTGTCACATTGAAGCTGTTGTCAGATGGTGTCAGACTGAAGAGTGAGCCTGGGAAGATGAGGATGCTTTGATCAGATGGATGATGGATGGGCTGTTGCTCTGTGGTGGTTTTTTGTGTATCTGCTGTGTGCCTGGGGATGGGCTATGAGCGAGCTGTGCTGGCAGTGTTGGATGGGAGCATCTGCTGCAGTCATGGAAAGATGTGACAAATGCATCTGATTCACTGTAAATGTGTTTGTGGCCCTTGTCTTTCACCACCTCTCATCTGTGGCAGTGCTGGGTGTCACCCTCAGCCAGGTGGGGAGTTGTGTATATAGTGCATGTTATTTCTAATACAGGATAATGTTAAAAGGACAAATGTCCTGCCTGGTCAAGGGAAGGAAAACAGCTGTGACACATGCAACCAATCACACAAAAAAGCAGCTGATAACCCTGGCACACGAGTGCTTGGGAATTTGAGAGTGTTGCTGACAGCTCTCAGGACACTAACAAGTAAAAGAACTAATACAATGAATGAACAGTTGGACATACATTAGCTGCTGTAATGGAGCAGGACTGCTGCAGGGCTCTGCCCAGGCTCTGCAGGAACATCCTGCTGTGCCCTTGCCGTGCCCTTTGGCACAGGCACAGCAGAGTTGCTGTGAGCACTGGAACGATCAAGCCTCTGATATGTACTGTGTGATGCAATGAGGGTGTGACAGCCCATGGCAGCCTAGGATGGAACAGCTTGGGCTCATAATCCAGAAAATACAGAATAAACTACCTTTCCTTTTCCTTCCACTTTCCTTCCACTGTCCCACACCTTCTGTGCTTTGCTTCCTGGAGGGCCAAGTGCCCTCTGGGGCACACAGAAATGCAGAGTACTGGTCTTGGCTGACTTACAGAATTCTTACACACAATCTTTCATCTTGTCCCAAGTGGGTGGCCATGTGGATTTTGAAGATTTTGTTGAGCTGATGGGACCAAAACTTCTAGCAGAGACTGCAGACATGATTGGTGTAAAAGAACTCCGTGATGCCTTCAGAGAGGTGAGTAATCCCCTCTGCATGCCCCAGAAAAGTGAGCAACACAGGATAGAGAGAAGACACACTGGAAAAGAGACGAGGAGGAGAGAGCAGCACAGTAGAAGACCTAGAAAGAGCCCAGTCAGGCATGGAGTAAAGGAAGAGCAGAGAACATTGCTAAGATAAGGGAACTCTTGAGGCAAGGAAGAGAAAAGCTGGTGCAGACAGCATTTGCAAGGGTTTTCTGAGGAAAAAAGGCAGACTGGATCCAAAAGACACCCAAAAGAGGAAAATGAGGGACATGGAAGGAATGGAAAAAATATAGGGCACTCAGGCCCAGGACAATACAGAAACCAACACAGAGCAAGGTGTGTTTCCATTAACTGTATTTCCCCTGCTGCTATTTTTCATGTGCTTGCAGTTTGACACCAATGGTGATGGGGAGATCAGCACTAGTGAGCTGCGAGAAGCCATGAAGAAGCTTCTAGGGCAGCAGGTGGGTCACCGGGATATTGAGGAGATCATCCGGGACGTGGATCTGAATGGAGATGGCCGTGTTGATTTTGAAGGTGAGGCGAGAGCAACGCTCGCTGTCCATCTGCTCTGCCGTGAGTCAGAGTTTCAGATCAGAAGCTGAACTGGAAGATTTGCATGCTCAGGGCCCATGGTTCTGATGCATGGAGGAAAAATAATTCCATTTTTTCAGTCAGATGAATTGTTCATTTGTGTGTCATCCCTTGCTGCATCTCAGTTTTGATTTGGTCTCCATAATTCTAGCATGATAAGAGATAGAATCTGTCATACAGAAGCAGATCCTGGTGCACACATGCTGTGCCTGCCATTGTCTTATGGAGCATTTTCCTTTCTTTAAATCGATTGCAAGAGCTGTGAGGTGGCTGGATTGCTTTGAAGAATGCATTGCACTTTTCATTTCCTCTGGCTCACCTTTGTTATATGGGTTTATAGAGAATTTGTTTCTGTGCCTTTATGCCAGAAGATGGTCACCTGCCAGCTGTGCTAAGACTGCAGATATCTGATCTATAGGTGTCAAGTTAAATCCTAGAGATAATTAATTTCTTCTCACACTCTTCATGCCAGAAGGACTTTGAAAAATAAGAGTGGTTAGGCTACTATCCTAGCCATTAGCTGTGGCAGGAGCAATATTAATAGAGCCTAGGGTTTCTGGCAGAGGAAGCAGTTGATATCAGACAGCTCAAAAGATATAAGAGCTGGAAGGTGTGA
Source organism: Thryothorus ludovicianus (assembly GCA_013397245.1). Classification (NCBI taxonomy): domain Eukaryota; kingdom Metazoa; phylum Chordata; class Aves; order Passeriformes; family Certhiidae; genus Thryothorus; species Thryothorus ludovicianus. The sequence goes on along the minus strand of VZTB01017790.1, from coordinate 651,188 downwards.
GAGTGTGGCAGGCTGCTTTTTTCCCTGGTAGAAATCCAAATATCCTTTTGCAGTAAGGGTGAAGTACAGGAACTATAAAATTAAAGTAAAATTGACATAATTTTTTTGGCTCAGCAGCATTCCTGGGTTTCCTACATGACAAGGCATCTCAGTCCTCAGGATTACTGAAGCCTCTGAGAGCTTTGAAAATATGAGAATACCAGCAGTATCTTCCTAGAAAGTATCTGGTACCTGCAGTTGTTCTAATGCACTGGCTGATTACATGACAGTAGCTCTCATTATTTCCCAAAGCTAAATTATGTTAGACAGCTAAAATACATGAAATGCTATCCCAGTATCAATTTCTCCATGAGTTACCACTTTAGTTGTCAAAGGACACCTCCATCAATGGAAAAAGAGAAGTCAAGGGGATAATTTCCACTGCCCTTCTCTTTGCAGAGTCATTAGTTCCTCAGCAATTCAAGTGCAGAATGAAAACACATTTATATTTGATGGCATTTTCACTCGATTTGAACAATTGCAATTGACTTCACAAACTGCAGGGTAGTCAAGAAATAGATCCAGGGTATCCTTACAGTTAACATGTATCTTTAAAAACAAAAAGTCCCTTTTCTCTACAAAAATGCCAGTATCTAGCAAAACTCGTGTGCTTTCCCACACTGGTATCTCTGTGAAGTGGCAAGTTTACTAAGAAATCATACCATGTTCCCAAAACTGTAAATCAGGGTTCCCTGAAGTTACAGTGAAGGGAGACAATGCTTGCTGTAGTGTTGCACAAAGAGTTGCTTGTGCAAACGAGACCGTAGGTGGCTGGGAAGGAGTCCAAGGCAACGAATTGACCTGCTGGAGGCATCTTATCCCATATCTAATGCAAGGATTAAAGCCCACGCTGTGTGAGCTGTGAGGGCCAGTCTCGGAGCACACAGACTCTGCTGGCAGCCTGGGGACTCCCAGTCTCACCCTGGCTGCTGCTGTCTCCAGTGAATGACAGCTGGGTTGGGGAGCATGGATGCCTTCTGGTTCAGGGCTGTCTTGTGTTGTTGGTTGCAGAGTTTGTTCGCATGATGTCCCGTTGAAGATTATTCTCAGCTAAAGAAGAATCAGCACCTTAGAGAGGGCAGAAGAGGACCTAGATGGAGCATCTAGCCCCGATGTTCCTACATGAAGGTTTATCGGCTGGCTGCAATTAGGACATTGCAAGATGACCTGCTGCTCCTCCCTCATGGTGGTCCCCATGCCCCTCCACCCTTTCACACTGTGAAAGACTTGCAACTTCCTACAACTGGAACCATTCCTTGAAGATGATTGCAGGAAACTGCAGAGCCAGGACTTGCCATGATGCTCTCATGGGATATTTGCAACTTTAGACTCCTCCTCCCCAGCTTTATTCTCCCACCAGCTGCTGCAAAGTAAAAGCAGGAGAAATCCTCTTGGCTTGGTGGATGAGAGCAAAGCCATTGGGACTGGTGGCAGCCTCAGGGCGTGCTCTGCACTTCTTGGTTTCCCTTGGTGAACCGTGTCTGTGTTTGCTGTCTCAGTGTGTGTCTATCTGTGTGGAGTTATTTATGCTTCCCCAACACTTATTTGCATCTCCCGTGGTTATGTTTACCAAGAGTAAATTCAAATATATGTCTTGCGGGGGGAAAGTGATAAATATGCACGTTGAAATGATGTGGAGCCTGGATGTCCCTGTGAGAGGGGGTGGCCGGGCTGGGGGAGAAGGGCTTGGGCAGATGCACACCCCAGTGTCTGCAGGATCCAGGAACAAGCCCTTGCCACAGAAAGCGGAGTCAGTGCTGGCCACTGAGTCTGTGTCAGGACTCTGCCCTCCCTCTTGCTGTCCCCATGGCCAAGGGGCCTGGGGGTGCCTCACAGTGAGGGCAGTGCAAAGGGCTCCCATCTCTGCATCCCCTCCACTGGCATGGGCACAGGTGAGAGCCCCTGCAGTATCATGGGAAGGAGCAATGGAAGAAAGGGCCCAGAGGGCAGCTGGGTGGGAAGGGAATGGGCAGCAGTAGCCAACCTCACCCTTTTCAGTTCATTTTAAACACAGCTGTGAGCACCTGCACGGTGGGGCCATGCTGTGGGAGCTGAGCTGTAGCTCCACTGGTGCTGGGGATTGGCTGTGGGAGCCTCCTTGTGTGGCAGTGCCCTGCTCTCCAACCTCTTCACACTCAGAAATGCTGCACGTATCTGCAGCAGTGATGACAGCAGCTTCCAGGCCCTACCAGCTGCTTCCAGACACGTCAGATCTTATCCTTCTTTCCTCAAGATGCTCCCAACCTTCACTCCCTTCCCTTACTCTACCAGACCTACATTTGTCTCCCTTCTCTATGCAAAGGCTCAGTCACAAGTTGCCAGGATTAATTTCTGATTGGCTTCAAAGGCCACCATCATCACTGTCTGTTTCTTGGTGTGACTGGGAGCTGTTTCTCTCTTAGTTGCCTCCTTACTCAAACTGGGAGGTCAAGAACCAATATCCTCCTGCTTTCTCCATCTCAATCTTTCACTTCTAAGGTTCTCTTTCAGATTCTTGGGGTCCACAAATCCATGTCCCAAAGGAGGATTTTCTCTGCTGCTTTCCTTTTGCTGTGCCAATCAGCATAGCCATAGTGGTGGCTGATGCTCCAGTGACGGAAAAACTCTGTTTCTCCTAATATTTGTGTGTGTGTGCATGTTCACTTGTGTTTACACAGGTGTGTGTTCACTAGGAAGGGTTAGTGTGTGTTTGCAAGGAGTGCAGATGGGTACCTGGGAGTGCAGCAATAGAAGAGTTTGTATGCAAGTGGGTGTATGCAAACTGTGTGTGTTTATCTACGGAGCTGGTCCCATCTTGGAAATGTGGGTGTGAGCCAAGAAATTGGGAAATGGATATTTACACATCTCCACATTTACTGGCTCGGCAGTTGTATTGTTGAGGGTGATATTGGAGATAAGGGTGATAAACTGAACAGGGTCCAGAGTCCTGGTACATTATGAATGTGTTTAGTAATACTGGGGAGGGGGAGCCGTGTGCAGGCTTGTGTCTGCCAAAGGTAGTGCTGGTTCACAACTGTGCTTCGCTTGCAGTGGAGCCTGTTGAGGAGAGAGCTGCTTGTGCATGTGGAGCAGCTGTGCTGCTGCCGCTGTGCTGCAGAGTGCTGTGCCTGCCTGTGGGCACTGGGGACAGCTCGGGGCATATGCCTTGTGCCACACAGCCAGCCTGCAGGAGCCCAATGCATAATCAGAGGCCACCAGCGTGGTGGCTGCCCCTGCCTGTTCCCTCCCAGACCCTGCCCTGAGCAGTCGCATCTTTCACCCGCAGCATCAGATGGCAGGAGAGTTTTTATTTAAAATGGTTGCTGCATGTCTAGAGGCTGGACTGATCCACAGGGCAGCATCACGGTGGCTGGGCATTTTTCCTGCAAACTACGGCCATTTTCACCTGTTTGTAGTGTGGCAGAGCTGTACCTGTCATCCCAAGTGTACTAGGAAAAGGCTGGCTGCAGGACACCTTTGTGTCATTGCAGAGGCAGTCCTGGAACTACAGCTACTTCTGAGGAAAGCTGAGTCTGCCAAATCATCTGTAGCTTTTTTCTGCCAGGTCTCACCATGATACAGTGAACAGGTCAGACCGGGCNTTTTTCCCAGCAGAAGCTCTTGAGCTCCTGCTGCTAGCCTGATTTTACTTTCACAACAAACCCCAAATAATCCCAGGGAGTTTTACTATTTTCTTGTGTAGGCAAGGGAAGAGATTAAAGATCCAATCTAAATAATCTAATTCCAGAGATAATCCTTTTGCTCTCATCTCCAATTTGGTACGAGGGAGGCTTCCAAGGAGCTCTATATGGCAGAGCACAGCTGGTCCCTTGTGGGCACCTGAGCCTTGTAGCCCTGTTTGGGGGGGCTATGGGGGCTGTATTTGGGAGGGCTATGGGGCAGTGGGGCTGGCTCAAACTGATTTCTTAGATGTCTCATTAGCCATGAGGCCTGCTTCTGACCCACACATCTTTGCTGCTCTTTTTGGATATCCCAAATCCTGATCCCATTTTCCAGCAGGAAATGGCAAATACCCTAAACATGTTCCCTTTGTTGCTCATGAACAATCAAGGTTGTAAGCAGACCAGGCAGGATTGATTCAAGACAGTCCTTTTGGCACAGCTGCCAGGGGACAGGGAGAGATCAAGGGATTGAGAAAATGACCCTGAGCCTTTCACTTGTAGGTTACTGGTGTAAATCCAGCCTGCATCAAGGGACTGACTGATGGCTCAGTGGATTAGTAACAGGATGGAGCCTTTGACATCTGGGGCACAAACTGGCATCAGGTTTCTGGTGTGACAGCAAGTATTGATTTGGGGCAGCAGTGGAGGACAACGAGGACACAGACCAAACAATGTCTGCCATCCTCTGCCAGGAGCTGTGACCAGTCTGTGACCCAGGACGAGGGCTTCTCTTGCCCCCAGATGAGCACAGCCACTGTCCCTCCTCAGTGCTGCTCAATCAATCCCTTTTGCTTTGTGATGCACTACTGATTCTTGGGAAATGATCATCCAAGCTAGTTTTTAGAAAATGCTTACCCTGGGGGCACCTGGTAACACTTCCAAGTGTTTATGTGCTTCAGAGTTGTGTTCCTGACCCACACATTGCAATTTAAAGTGTAGGATTAGGGAGGATCATTTGTAATCATCAGTAATGAACGCTAATGAGGCCTCCCTTGGCCTCACCAACTGGACAGCATTGTCCTGGCCACGGCTGCTTGCACTCCTTTGGTAACAGAACTTGGGGGACACCCAACAGGTCACAGACACAGCAGGAATACAGGCGATTAGCCTGGATTTGATCAGATGCTGCCAAGGCTGTAACACTGAGATGATTTGCCAGGAATCAGCGTGAGGTGGCTGAATCTGGAGAGGTGCTAAGCATACACATTTCATGCTACTAATCTGGATGTGCTTTCCTAAGGCACCCTGTAGTTTTAGGAAGCCCCTCCTGGCAGCAGTGCTGGTGTGGGAGTGCAGCAGTGCCTTGTCTGTCCTGGCCCAGTTATACCATGAGCCCAAGAACTGATGTCACAGCAGCAGCAACCTGCTTTGGGGTCCACTCCAACCTGGGCACAGCAAACTGGGGATTTGAGGGTTATGCATTTCACCAAACAGTTCACTTCCCCAAGACTATATCTGGTTAAGAGGCCCACAGGTGCATTACAAAAGAGACAAATGCATTTCATTTTCAGTCTGCAGCACCAAGATTTTATTTAAAAAAGCAAATGCTTTGTGAAAGACTTGGATTAATAAAACATCACTGGCACTTAGAAGCAGCCACTGTTAGTGCAGCCGGTGCCAGGAGCACAGCCCTGAGGCCTGGCCGGTATCTGATGCCTTAAGGAACAGCGTGATCAGACAGAAGGGCAAACATTAAGTTACTTGTTCCCCCTTTGTGTAGGGAGTGAGTTTCATTCGACCTCCACCTGGGATATCTCACTCCAGCCACCCAAGACCTTGCCAAGGTCCTCCAAAAAACAAACTCAGGATTCCACATTCTCCTATGAAGTGCAAGCCAGGGATCAGCCCGCTGGCAGTATCACGGTCACCTCCCCGCCTTCCCCCTCACTTTACTTCTCAGGCAGATTATTGTGGTGCAAAGTGCTTGCCCGCCACCGGCCGCTTCGCTCCTTACCGGGCGGGCGGCAGCTGCCTGCTCCCTCACTCCATGGCAGGAGCGAACAGGAGAACCAAGGCACAGCGAGCCGGGCTTGGGAGCTGCTGTGCAGAGCACAGCGGGCACGGAGCTACCGGGACGTGGCGAGGAGCCGCCCCCGACGGCGGT
>VZTB01017790.1:630454-644195 GCA_013397245.1 Thryothorus ludovicianus | reverse complement strand
GTCCTGCGCGCTGCAGCCCCGGCGGGTCTGGATGTCCCCGCAGGACGGCGGGGGCTCCTCTCCCCCAGCCGCCCGGGGACGGTCGTGGCCCGGAGGCAGCGCCGGCACTTGTCACCAGAGGGACCGCGACCACCCTCGTCCTCCCGCCGGGCCCCGCTGGACCCGCATCCCCCGACCCCGTGGCGGCGCGGCCCCGGGGCCCCANNGGTGCGGCCCCGGGGCCCCAGAGGCGGCAGGATGAGCCCTGCGGGATGGTTTTCCATTCCTCGGCCTGCGGGGTTGTGTAATGCCGGAGGGGAAGTGGCTGCGCGAGGGTTGGAGTGGGATTTCGGCTGGAAAGGCGGCGGGAGCGGTCAAGCTGCCAGCCTTGCCGCGTGCGCCCGCCGGTCTCATTTTCTCTCCCGTTTTCCACTGAAGAGCCCGTGTTCCACACCAGGATCCGCCAGTTCGCAGCCCAGTGCGCAGCGCGCTCGGTGCAGTGGGAACAAGCTTCTCCAGCCCTCTGCAGCCGGATCTGGGTCGCGCACGATGTGGGCTGATGCTTGCAGCATTCTGGTCCCGACAGCGAAGAGTTCAGGCTGCTCGCTGGAGCCCCGGTGCTGGGCCCGGCAGGGGGAAGATGCAGCCGGCTGGTCTGCTCCATGCCTCAGTGGTGGCTGGGTGCTCAAGGGCAGGGACACGAGCAGAAGTAGGGGCAGATGGGAAATCATCGACTGCTCTAACTACCAAGTCAGTAAAACCTTCAGCCTACTATTTAGGACAGAATGGAGAACTAATTGCACTTGGGTTACCTTTTCCTACTTCCCCCAAAACCACCACAGTTTGAATTGTGCATGTTTTGCATAATTGGCATACCAAAACTTAGTCAATTCACTAATATGTTGAAAAGCTAGCTGTGCTGAGCTGCTCTGCTGTCAGTTACAGGTGAGTGGTGGAATGTGGAGAAAATGAGCTCTCTGTTGACTTTTGAGATTAACCTTTGGTGTTTCCATGTAGGATGGTGAGGATTTTCCTTTTCTAGACAGCTGGAACTGCTATTGCTTACCCTACATGAGTGCCATCCCAAATTGACTGCCTTTTGGGCACTCTGGATACAGTGGAGGTCACATTTAAATTCTAATGCAATTTTTCACACCCATGGAAACTGCTGTTCCAGTTGCACAGGGTGCCCTGGTCACTGTAGGTCAGCTTCCTTTCATAGATCTCTCACACGTGTGACTTGAATGTCCTTGTGGACTTGAACTATTTATTTTTGGGTTGAGGAGAAAAAAGGGTCTTTTTCAAGCACATTGTGACATGGACTTCCTTTGTGGAAAGCCGGTGGTGTTTCCTCTGAGCAGCAGGCTGTTACAGTAATCCTGCTTCAGCCAGTGGTGCCAGGCACAGTGGAGACTTTACCCCTTTGAGCTCTCAGCTGCCTTTCTCTCAATGGCTTTTTATTGCACCATTGTTCATTCACTCTGGGCTCCTCTCTGTGTTGATAGACATGTAAGGGCTATAGCAGAAATATATGGCTGACTGGGAGGAAATGACCTAGGGATAGTAATTCTAGGCTGTACTGCCTCTGAGCAGTTTAGAACTTTTTTTTTTTTTTCCGAGCCTCTGTTCAGCTGCTGTGTCCTAAAGGACTGACTGATGGCAATTACAGAATAGGCAGGTGCCAAACATAGTTGAGTTACAGCTTGATGTGTACTGCTCTCTCCCAGTGAGCACCCAGCATGCTGTGAAACCCATCTTGCTTCCACAGCTCTGTCAACAGAGCTTTGACATGCAGGTGACAGGTCTTCCTCTCCAGTTACCTTCTTGGCTATTAAAGGACTTTCTTCCTATGCAGGCTTTCCTTTAATAGGACCTGACTTCTGTGGAGCCCTTGGTTTGCTATCACTGTAATCTGTAGCTGGACAGAAATACCTGTGTGGGAGGACAGGTTAAACTTTTCACCCTCTGTATTTCTGGTGGTTAGAGTGTTCAGTCTTTATGCCCAAGTTCAAATGGTAAAGAGAAGTGGAAGATTGCCTGAGCAGCTCTGTGTGAAACAGGAGACTAAGAACTGGCATTAATTTCCTCTCACTCGTTTGCATTGGCTGTCTTTGGCAGCGTGTGCTGGGTTAGTAGTTCTTGCTTTGCCTTGGCCAGTGCGGTGTCTGTTCTCATGGAAATGGGGGTGGGAGAGGTAAGTGTCAGCAGAGAATTTCGTCTGGATCAACTTCTCTCTGAAGTGCCAGTGGGCAGATGGTGTCCACATCTTCCTCCTGCCCCTGCTTTGCTGGGGAATTGTTTGATGTGCAGCTCTGGAGGCATTTCATCAGTTTGCATTTATACAGGGACAGTATCAATACTGATACAGTAGCATACCAAGTGGGGTTAAAGTTTTTGGGGGCTGCGGTATAGAGGTGTGAAACACTAAAAAGAGGCAAACTTAGTGATTGCTCTTATTTTGTCAGTTATTGTCCTGTTTGGGGATGGTGTTTGGGCCCTTCTCAGGGGCTCTAAAGCTGCCTGCAGACAGCACCCATTTCAGCTGGGTGGCTCTGACAACATCAGCTGATGGAGCTGCTGCTGCTCTTAAAATACTTGCATATCTTTTTTGCTTCCTTCATGCTGACAGATATTGTGGAGCTGTGGTGAGAAGAAAGGGCTTTGTAAGATGCCTAATGCTTTTCCACTTAGTGCCATTCCCCAGGTTCTTAGTTGAGGGTGATGAGTCTCCAAAACCCGATGCTATCAACTGCTAACTTCAAATCTCTTGTGTCAACAAGTCAAGTCAGTCCTATGCTAGCTGTTTTAGTTTTGTACTTGGAGTTTGAAATTTGGAAATATTATAAAAATATTCTAGATGTTTTCACTCATTAAATCAAGAGCCAATGGCCAAGTCCTTTGGCTTTGTGTAATATTTTTGAAACAGGCTTTTCTTTCTGAAATGGTGTCAGTGAGCTTACTGTGTCTTAGATTACAGCAGGTCTCCAGACCTGTTTTCCTGTATTTCTTGGATTTTGGGGCTTTGGCTTCTTGTGCTTCTGCTCTGGTAGTGCTGCCACCTGGTCAGAGTGAGCAGGGGGGTCTGATGGGTTGTAGGTGCTAATGCCACTTATGGAGTTAAATGCCTCAAGAATANATTCCTGGCCCAAAGGCCTGTGAATCCATCAACAGCTCCAGCAGAACTCCCACAGCATGGCTGGTGGCTCTTGGAACCAGGGGAGAGGGGAGGGAAGGAACACAGGTGACACCAACCAGGTACAGGGGGATGTCCTAAGGGCCAGAGGACACTTGGATGGCCCAGTGTCTTTGCAGGGGTGGGAAGCATCTTTTGAATTCTGCCAACCACTCAACGCCCTTCTGGAATGCCAGGGTTGACAGGTAGCACTCATCAGGGGTCAGAGTGTGGAAAGGAGGAATGATTGACAAACCTGGCAGGGGAATCATCTAAGAGGGGCCTGGGATATCTGGGACACACTGCAACATCTATATACAGTGTTTCCTCCTCAGAATGTAACCCTTCCTGTCTTCTGTGCTCCAAACCCAGCCTCTGACTATGGCATGAAACTGCCAATCCTGCGGTCCAACGCGGAAGACCAGATTCTGTACCAGACAGAGCGTTACAATGAGGAAACCTTTGGCTACGAAGTTCCTATCAAAGAGGAGGGTGACTATGTGCTGGTGCTGAAGTTTGCAGAGGTCTATTTTGCACAGTCTCAGCAGAAGGTAAGCAATAGCTCTTTGTGTGTCTCTGATGGGAGTTCCTGGCTAAGACTGTGTGTGCTGTTGCCTCTGCTGCTTTGCATGCTGAAGGAAGTTGTATGGCACTAATTGTTAACTTGGGCTCTGAACCTTTAGAGCTCTCTTCCACATACCAACTATACAGTTGGACTGGAAAACTTAATTTCAAAGTATTCAAACACACATGTGCAACTAAACATAACTAGCAATAGAGTTTTATGACCTGTTTAGGCTGTGCTGGCTTTAAGAAGTTTTTTTCCTTTTGCTTGAAGACTTGACAGTATAGTTATGCTGGAGGAAGTATTGCATAGATTGAAGCAGGGAGGTTGTGTGGGTTAAATAGCCTACTCAAACAATTTTTATAGACATAATAAGACTTGATACTGGTTCAGCCTGATCCTGAAAGCAGAGTTAAATTCAACTGCTTTTTAGAGAAGAATAATCCTTGTCCACTTTTGAAATCCCTCATGTACAGAAGTGGAAACAGAAGTAATGAGAACTCAGAGTCCTTTAATAAATTGGGGTAGGAGTGGTTTGTGTTTTAGTCTGGCTTTCCTCTGATTCCATCAGCTTCTTTAGGGTTGATCTCCTTAAGCACTGTGCTGCCTTCCTGCCAGAGAAGTATTTCAGGGAGCAGAGCTGGTGGGGCTAGTTTACAGAATGGATGCAAAAAGCAGCCTCAGATTATACTGAAGGGCTGAGGCGTCTTTGGTTCCTCTTCCTTCATGTGGTTCTGCTGGGATTCCCCAGGTGCTGCATGAAGTTTGAGTCATTACAGCCCTGAGGAGGACTTTCACTCTGAATTCACAGATTGGTTAGCAGTTAAACATTTACCTCCTTCAAACCCTGTGTTCTTCACCGGCTTGTTTCCTCTTCTCTGTTCTGCTGCAGGCTGTTAGTTAGAAATGGCTTCATTCCCTAGGGTGTGGTGTGTCACAGCCACCCCAGGGTGGTAGGAGCAGGTCTTCAGACAGGAGAAGAGTTGTGAAAGAGAAGCATGAATATGCATAAAACTGGGCTGTCCTCAGGTCTGAACAGCAGATGTAGGGGCTGTTTTAAAAAGAGAAGGCAGATTTGAGGGTATTTGAAAGCATTGTTAATGCTTTGGTGTCTTTACCTGGCTGCTTTTGGGCTCTGAAGCCTTCCCAGAGGAGTGGGTCAGGACATGTTACATTGCTTTCTTGTCCTGGGTGCATAAAAAGCAGAGATCTTTCCTTTTCTGTTCTCATTTCAACTGTCACGTGCCTGAATCTGCTCTGACTCTCTGTCATTTCTTCCACCCTGAAGGTATTTGATGTTCGCTTGAATGGCCACGTGGTGGTGAAAGACTTGGACATTTTTGACAGAGTTGGACACAGCACAGCTCATGATGAGATCATTCCCATGAGTATAAAGAAGGGAAAATTGAGTGTCCAGGGAGAGGTTTCAACGTTCACAGGAAAGCTCCACATTGAGTTTGTAAAGGTAATAATCTTTTCAGGGCAGAGCCTTGATTTTCCCTTTCCCCTTCTTACCCAGTCATATGGTGCAGCTGTGTGCTGGAGGAGGAGAGGTGTTGGTGGGTGGAGAAGCCCATTCCCTGTCTCAGAGCTGCAGCACTGACTGCTGCCTTTGCTTTTTCTAGGGCTACTATGACAATCCAAAAATCTGTGCCCTATACATCCTGCAAGGAACAGTGGAAGGTAAGCACAGTTTCTGAGCCAGAAGGCTCTTCCCCCTTGGAGAGCAGCCTGTTGCTTCTCAGACTATGAGATCATAGCTCTTGCTGACCCACATCTGCCAAAATTGTTTCTCTTTCACTGAGTTCCCACAGAGTGCAGTTGCAGAGTGAACTAGGTGTGTACTCTTCTCATTTTCCTCTAAGTCACAAAGTTTGTGTCATTTTGGAGGGAGAAAATCAATTTGTTTTGGAATTTCCTCTGTATGGGGTAGAGATGAAGGTAACACGTCTGGTCAGTCTCAGCTTGTAGCTACAGATAAATATCCTCTGGCCTTGGATGTCAGCAGCAACCCTGCAGACAAATAATTTACTGTTATTTTAGCTAGTGCTTAAGTATTTCTTACCTGGAGCTTTGTTTTGCCTTCTCAGCTTGAGGACAAGGCAGTGCTTTTTCCCAGATACCAGTTCCTCTTGATAGCTCCAGGGAATGCTGGAAACGTCCTTGTTCTTTCATCACCCTCTTTATAAGTGAGCTGGAATTGAAGCCCTGCTAGCTCCTGAACTAGGAGGGTTGAGGATCCCTTTCTGAGCAAAACATCAGTTTGCTTTACTATGGGATGGTCAGGTGCTGCTGAAGATTTGGTAAGAACCTTGTGGCCAGGATGCACCTGCAGCTCAGGCCCCAGGCTCAGAAGGCTGGATTTGAGTGGGGCTTGGCCATGCTGCTCTCACAGCTCTAGATTTGAGGGGTGCAGTGATGTGGAGTAGGACTGTTTATGGAAAGGGTTGTTCCCATTCCTGTTTGCACCTGTATCTGCTGGTCCTGCAGGCAGCAGGTGCTTGTTCTTGACTAGATCTTACTGAGCAGCTGCAGTATCTGAATGTGTGCTCTGAGTGTGCTTTTGTGCACTGACTTGTTTGTGTGACACGTTGCAAATGTGGAGGGATGTAGTTTTTCTGCAGGCTGGATCCTTGGATGCTCTTATCTTGCAAAAAAAAGAAATAGTGGTGTGATCCTCTGTGGCAGAAATATTCCTCACTTCTAGAGTGTTCTGGTTGTGGTTTTGATGGGGTCTCAGGTGCCCTCTTGCCAGTGCTCATGTTGGATTGGGAAGAGGGGAAGGAGGTGTCTTGAGTGATCTCCCAATTTACATCCTGCCTGCTTGCAACCTTTTGTCTTGTTCAACAGATGTTCCAAAGCTGCAGCCACACCCAGGCCTGGAGAAAAAGGAGGAAGATGATGATGAAGATGACTATGATGATGGCTCCAGTGTCAAAAAACAGGCTAATAAGAACCGGGTTCAGTCAGGCCCACGCACACCAAACCCCTATGCCTCGGACAACAGCAGCCTCATGTTTCCTATATTGGTGGCCTTTGGTGTCTTCATTCCTACCCTCTTCTGCCTCTGCCGATTGTGAGAGCAAGCCCCACAGTGCATCAGCCCAGGGGCTGGGAGGGAAGGAGTTGGACCAAATATGGTTGCTTTCAATTTCTCCATATTGTTCATAATTTAAGGAAAAAAAAAAAAAAAAAGAAAGAGATGATTCATTTGGAATGAATAGCAATGAATAGCAGGTCCAGGTAAGAGGGAGCTTACCTTCCCCCTGCCAGCAAGCAGCACGGCCCTCGCCTTCCCCTTCGCACCATGTGCAGCCTCTGATTCTCCCTGGGGCATCCAAGAGTGAACTGAGTCCTGGCTGGGTGTGTATTGGGCCATTGACAGCTGATGCTACCAGTCCTGGGCCATGTCCCACACTGAGAGAAAGCCATGTGCTGTAGGATCTCTGCCTTTACTGGGTGGAATACAGTTCCTTAAGCAGGAAAGCAATCCTTTAAACAAGGCTGGGGTACACATTTTGTCCAGGAGTGTGGAAGTGTTGTGGTGCTGTTGGGTGTCAAGCGACTGCAGAGGACAGAGCCTGGCTCAGCATCTCCCTGAAGGCGTGAACACAATGGATGGTACTCACCTGAAGAAACCAAGGCTCCAGACCAGCCTCAGTGGAGACGATCCCCTCCTAAGACTGCAAGCTGTGCCAGGGCAGAGGGATTTATCTGGCCTGATTTGCTGCACCAGTTGGGAGAGACTTTCCTAGTCTGGCAATTGCAATGTTTGTTCCATCGCAGAGGGATTCTGCTGTAGCCTGTGAGAGGCTGACGTTGTTAGCGTCTGATCAGATGCACTTGTTTTCTGTATTGATTATGGCTTTTGTTTCCTTTAATATCCTTTTATTTTCAAAGGTTTTGTTTTAAGTTCCTTGTTTTGCCTTTCCTAGCAAGTGACCTCTTCTTTGGAAGAAGCTGAGAATCAGGTGAACTAGAGAGGAGGTTCAGGACTTGTTCCTTAACCTTCCAGATGGTGAGCTCCCTTCTCTGTGACTCTGAGCAACCTGGTGGATGTTCCCTGTGGTCTCTCATTCCCTCTGTAGGGACCAGCCCCCTAACTATGGCAGTGAGAAGGGAATCTGGTCAGTGTTTGCAATGAGTGGGTTTGGCCTTTTGCATATCCAGGCCCTGTAGTGAAGGAGCAGATGTCCAGCATTTCAGTCCTGCAGAGCAAGGTGGTTCATTGCCATCCAGAGATCTGGAAGTGAGCAATGCACTGGAGACAAGGTCACCTGCTTCCCCCAGGGATATTTCTGCAAGAGGCTTCTGTTTCTGCATGCAGAGCCTGTTCCTGCCTGGCAGAGGCTGAACAGAGCAAAAGCTGCTGCTGCACCTTCTGGTCCAGAGCTGCAGGCCCTGAGGAACTGCCTTCTCACAGTCTTGGCCTCCAACATGTTGAGTGTTTCTGGTTGACCAAGAAGATGTTCTCTTCATGAGCAGGATCTGTCCCAGGCAGGGTTGGGTTTTTGCAGATCAGCTTTGTTGCTGCTGTGCTCTGGGCTCACAGAGTGCTTTACCTCATGCTCTCTCTGTTGTCCTCACAAGTGTTCTGTCTTTCCCCAGAGCAGTGGCACTAAATGGTGACCTCTGTGCTGCTCTGCCTCTCTGGGCCTGCATTTTCCTAGCAGTTCTGGGTTTGATCCCCTGCAGTGGCTCAGCCTTTCTTTGAGCTGAGCAAAATTACTGAATTTCTGGCAAGGGAACTGGAGGAGCAGCCTTTTCTGTTCTGCTGGGCCCAGACAGCTGAAGCTTCCTCTTTACCCTCAAGCTGTGATAGGAGCTGTCAGCTCAGGGGCTCCAGAGTGGAAGCTGGGGGAGGTGACAAAACCCTCCTCTCTGCAGCAGTGCCACTGAACCTTGCCTTCCTGATCACATCACTGCTACAGGCCTGACCCTAATTCTGCATCTGTGAGCTGAAAAACAAGCAGGACCTTAATTTATCTTCTCTCAACTGCACAAGGGGCAGTTTGGGACAGAAGAAAGAGTCCCTGCCCCAGTTAAAGGTGAATACAGGCTTTAGAGAGAGCAGTTTTTGAAAGAACAAACCTTAAGGTGAAAGTTGGTAAGCTTGAAGTTGTCTGCTTCATCTAGCTACTGTTAAAGTCCTAGTATTTATAAAACTATTATAAAATATGAGCTTTGATTTGTTCACTGACAGTGCCTGCAGGGATTCTTCAGCATTTTTGGGATTGCTCTAACTGGATTGAAGAGACATTTAGATCTTTATTAGTTTTGAGAACCATGAACTGTGCTGATTTGTTCAGCAAAGAACCTGAGGTTGAAAGCAGGCATCTCTCTAAGGAGCTGATCTCCTTCAGGCCTTTTAGGGTGCATTTTATTTGAGCATCCTTGAAGCCTGGAATCATTTGGCTTCTTGTGGCTCACCCAGTAATCTCAGCTCCTTGCCTACCACGGGAGAAAAGGTGTGTGTTTAGATGTGCAGAACTTGGGAGACAAGTCTTTTAGGATAGTTTATCCTGGCCTCTCCTAGCAACCAGGGCACCCATTTGGTGCCATCAGCTGCCCCAAGGCAGAGCTGTACAGGGTGTGATCTAGTTTGTTCCAGTTGCTCAGTTCAAATGAATTTGTCTTATTTGAATAAGAATAGGGAGGAGAAATAGTTCATCCTTCAAGAAAGCAATTTAGTTGTTTTGACTCTTGATTTTATGCATCTTTCTCACTACAAAGCTGGTTTCTAGGGGGGTTCCTGACCTTGTTAAGGTCCTGTGGGCAGTTTCCTTCCTGCCCATTCCCTTCTGACAGGTTTGCTTTGGATGGAGCCTTCAAACAAAGCATGTGGGAGCACTGAGGGTGATGGGGGATGGCCTGTCAGCACTTTGCTGGGAATGGAGTACTCCAGCTTCCCTGGCCATCCCTGTGTAGGATCTGCAAGCCAGACTCAGGGGTGTAATGAGGTACCTGGTCCACACCAGGGAAAGGAAACATTTGGGCTGGGTGTAGCTTTCCAGAATGGGTGTTTGAGGGAATATCCAAGACATTGTTTAACTGAGACTGGTCAGGGACAAGCCTGTTTGTGCTGATTCCTCCACTAGCAGCAGGCAGGTTGAGTGCAGCAGTGTGGGGAGCTGGGTCAGAACAGACCCTGGCTTGATTCATGTGTAGAGAGGGGCAGATTCAGCAATTCTAATAAAGCTTCCACTTAATAAAGGGAAGATCACTGCCTATGATGTTTCAGGCCTGGATCCAGCCTCAGCACAGTGGTTTCAAAGCTTATTTTAATTGCCCATCAGCCCCTCCTTTAAGCCAGGCTATTGAAGTCTTCTTGTGTGTGACTAAACATCTCTGACCCTTTTGAGTGTCCCAGGTGACAGTGAGCAGAAAGCCAAATGAATTCCCTTCTCTTTTTGGTGCCTTTGTCTCAGGCTTTGAATAAAAGTCTATTTGAAGGAGCTTCTTTTTTTTTTTAAGGAGCTTCTGAGTTTTTTCTTTCTCTTCAAGGGACAGGCATTCCCTGCCCTTGAGATCAGATGGGGACTGTCTCCCTGTCCCCAGATGCCCGCTCGGGAGGTCACTGCTGAAGTGGAGAACTGTGAGCAAGTATCTTTATTTTCAGCCCTTAAAGTCAATGCAAGAAAAGTCTTAGCAAGAGATGGAAGAACTGGAAGAGCTCCTTAAGGTCTGGTCTCCCCCAGAAATCTCCTGAAGGCAGGATGGAGAACTTCCAGACAGTCTGGTGCCTGGGCGTCTGTGCAGTTCAGAGCTGAGTGAGTCACGCTGGGTCCTGGTTGTGTGACACTTACAGCTTCTGGGTGCAGAGTGGGTCTTGGGGAGTCCTGCACCCCTGATTTACTCACTGGGGGCTTGCCCTGT
The DNA here is from genome assembly GCA_013397245.1 of Thryothorus ludovicianus. NCBI lineage: Eukaryota > Metazoa > Chordata > Aves > Passeriformes > Certhiidae > Thryothorus > Thryothorus ludovicianus. The sequence goes on along the minus strand of VZTB01017790.1, from coordinate 633,603 downwards.
GCTGCTTAGGTCTGAACAGAGCAGGGACCTGTGCCTTGTCCCTTGGCCTTTAAATGGAAACAGGATTCCAACAGCCAGGGAAGTGTCTTGCTATGGGAGCTCCAGGCTGAACAAGCCTGTTGCTGATAGAAAACAGCAGGAGGGAGAGGGCCATGAGAGCAGCTTCAGCCCTTGATGTGAGACAGATTCTGAGCAGCTGCGAAGTACCAGGTGTTGCAGGCTCTGTTTGGTGCTCAAACGTGGGAGAGATCTGTCTGCTTCTTGCACGTATGGTGGGGAGGGAAATATCCTTGCTGAGAATCCAAGGGAAATGGGAACTGGGCCAGCACTGAGCTAATTTACCTACTGGCACTTCTGCATCTCCACAACAAATGCCAAAGCCTAATACAATTCAAGGATGCTATTTTAACGTCGGCCTGGTTCCACCAGTCTGTCTCCACTGGCTGGTCCCAAATAGGCTCACACAAGTGTTCTCAATGGCACAGACACACCAGGCTGGAGCTGTGAAGGCTCAGAAATGTGATCACACGGATGGGCCTCCTGTGCTGCAGCCCTGCTTCGTGCTGCCCAGCGGGTCTGGGGCACGTGCATTCACCTTGGATCCAAATGGAATTGACCCAGGAGTATTGTAGCATTGAAAGGTGCTGGGATGGATGGGAGAGGTGAAAGCAGGTCCATGTCTTCCGGGACTCTGGCTTGCTCAGAGTTTATTGCTGTATATTAAATACTATTTTTGGAGATTGAGGGGAAGATGAGGGTGGGGAGGGATGTGACGATGCTGTCCCCAGTCTGATTGGTGGGATGCTAGTGCAGGTTATTGATAGGTTTTGAGTTTTTTTTTCTCAAAAAGTGCTTTATTAAAAAAAAAAATCAACAGAACAAGTGCTTTCCACCCTCCTAGAAACTGTGCTGGCTGGTTAGAAAACATGAATAATCTTTTGCAAACATCAAAGGATTCTGCTGAAGAGTTTGTGTGATGGAGATTTGGAGGCAAGGGGCAAAGTACAGCTTGAACCAGTTTAGCTGGGAAGAGTGTGACTCCAGGAAATGCAGGATCTCTGCCCTGGAGTTGTTCCCAGTCACACTTAATGGAGATGTGCTCTCCTGTGCTGCCGTGGCTGATCTGTCACACTGTGGCAGTTCCTGAGCTGGTGTTCTGGAGTGAAGCAGTGGCTGAAAACTCGCTGGCAAGTGGGGCCTTGCATTTTCTGTGGTTTCCTCGGGGGCTTTGTGCATTCAGGGCTTTCCCACTTGAGAAGCAGCTGGTTTGGTAAAGCAGCCCCAGAGCCTGTGAGAGCAGAGGCAGGATCTGTGCTCCATGCCAGGATGCAACAGCCAGGGCTGTGAGAGGTGATGGTGTTGGGTTCCTGTTGGGGTGGGAAGTGGTCCCACCGTTCCACAGTGTGGATGTGACCTGTGCCACTGGCATTAAGAACACTTCACAAACTACTTAAAGCTGCAGGTTTAAGTTATCTGTAAAAGCTGAAGCAGTGTGGGGAGAAATCACATCACCAGTACAAAGCGTTTTTGAGGAGGACTTTTTATTTTACTGCCCATTGCTTTGTGTTATAACAACTTGCAGTGACGTTTTTTAGTTTGTTTTGCAGCAAGCTTGGGCCCTAGATGAAAAGCACAGATACCTATTTCTGATTGCATCGGCTTTGCAAGGACTAGTTTGGGGGAGATGGGCATGGGGGTGGGTTATTTTATTTTTGGTACACGGTAGCAGTTTTATTTTTTAATTTTCCCAGGACGTTTGGTTGAGGGAATGTTCTGAAATCTACTGTCTGGCAGTTTAACCAGCAGTGTGCTAGAGGAAAATAAACAAAATTATATTGTCACTTGGATGAGATGGTCCCTCTTTTCTGATGGTGGTGGCAGAGGAGCCCCGTCTGGTTTGCACCCACGCGAGGGAGGCTGAGCCTGCCTGACTCCGGGTAACACTGTGATCTCTTGCCCATTGTTTTGAGCGATTAAGTGCAAATCGAATGGTACAACATCCTCTTACAAGTGCTGATGTGCTGGTTGCTTCCTGCTCAGAGCCGGAGCACCAGCTCTGTAGAGAGATGTAATCTGCCTCCTGGGGCTCTGCAGGCTGCCTTGAAACCGTGTCAGAGGCGGCTGGGGCAGGGGCTGGGGCAGAGAGCTTCCAGCAGCCTTGTGCTCTCCTGCACAAGTACCTGCTCTTGGGGACAAGGGACCCCGGTCCCCAGATGCTTTCCCAGAAGGCCTGGGTCTGTCCTTAGGGCACAGGATGGGGGCACCAAGCCCACGCAGCGAGGAGGATTTAGGAGCACCGGTGTGGGCAGGTTTTTTTTAAATAGCATTTGGCTGGCAGTAGCAGGAGTGTGCTGCTCACAAGCCACAGCAAGTGTCACAAATCACTGCTCAAAATCTGCTTCTAGTCATCGTGAGCGTGTTCTGTGTTGGCTAGAGTCCAAAAAGAGGATGCAGAAGTTTGTTGTTCTTGCCCCAGTTCCCCAGAGGGCTGGAGGTGACTCTTGGCACCTCTTGTGTGCCTACTGCGGGCTGGTGGGCTGCTCCCCTTGGGAAGAAACACATTCTTTCCTCCATGTGTTGCTCCTGTGAGTCCCTTGAAGTGGAACCTCCCCAGTTCCTCCCACCAAGTCTCTGGGGAGATTTGTCCGATGTCTGCCACTGCCGCCTCCGGTGTGTGTTTGTGAGACTGTCGGACCCGGGGGCACTCGGTCCTGTCGCCGTCCCGCTCTCCAGGGACAGCAGCTGCGGTGTCCCCGGGCGGGAGCGTGGGGTGCCCTCCATGGCATCCTCTTGCTGACGCTGCTGCTCCCCGCAAAGTGCTTGCCCCCGTCCCCTGATCAGAGCTGGGCTCTCGGGAGTTACCTGCTCTCTGTGTCACCGGCTGCGGGCTCAGGCCGTGCCTTCAGAGCCGGGAGCCCCGGTGGCCACCGAGGGGTGCCCACGGCTCCCCGGGCGGGAGCGGGACGCGGGCTGGCAGCCGGCCGGGGGCAGCGGGAGTGGGGCCAGTGTTGTTTGTTCCCTGTGTTTTCCCTCAGGTAACGCAGCTTTCCCAGCCGGGCTGTCCCGCTGGCCCGGGAGGAGCGGCGCTGCCTGTGCGGGGCTCTCGGGTCCCGGTGCGGGGCTCTCGGGTCCCGGTGCGGGGCTCTCGG
>VZTB01017790.1:566097-623108 GCA_013397245.1 Thryothorus ludovicianus | reverse complement strand
CGGGAGCGGCTTCGCTCTGCGGCGGCTGCTCGGGGGAGCTGCGAGGCCCGCGGGAGGGGCGGGCGGGGGCCGCGGCCTGCGCGGGCGGTGGCGTCCCGGTGCCCTTCAGGGCCTGCCTGAGGCGAGTCCCCTCAGGCGCGGGAGTGGCGCCGCCCTCCAGCCGGGCCGCGGGAAGGTGTCCCGGGGCGGGGGGACCCTCAGAGCCCCTCACGGGCCGGTGCCCACCCCCGGCCCCGTGTGAAGGGCAGCGGCGGCGCTGAGTGCTGTCCCCGCTTCCAGCGCTGGCCCTGCGGTGCCGCCGGCTGCACACCGTGTACCAGAGCGCGGAGCTGCCCGAGACGCACCAGATGCTGCGGCAGACGGTCCGGGACTTCGCGGAGAAGGAGCTGATGCCGCTCGCGGCGCAGCTGGACAAGGAGCACCGCTTCCCGGCCGAGCAGGTGGGTGCGGGGGTTGGGATGGCAGAGACCCCCTTCCTGCTGCTCTGAGGCAGGAGCACTCGGCTCCAGTTTAGCAGAAAACTGAAGTTTAGACCAATTCGTTGTTCTGCATGTGGACATTGTAATTCCCACAGGGCACCTTTACTCGTGTTTCTCCGTATCTGGCTTTAGTACCACTGAGTTTTTAGATTTCTTACCGAATTACCTGTGGGCTGTAATAATTATAAAATTAGTTTTTTTAATTAATTAAACACTTTTACAGACTGCACATAATGATTTATGATGAGGAAGCATAGATGACATGAGCGCATTTCAGATGATGGCAAAAAGCGATGAGGACGTACATGCTGCTTATCCTCTGGGGCTGTGAATAAATTGAAATTCCAGCCAAACCAGTGATGCCCACATGGAAAGACATAGCCGTGAGCTATGAAATGTTAAGCAATGAAATACAAAGCTCCAGCAACATAAATCCTGTTATGTTTGCCAAGAGACTCCAGGGAAACACTGTTGGAGGCATGAGAGTTTCCTCTTTCTAGTAAGGTATAAGGACAGTAGCCAGGAAAGTCACACTTACCCTAAGGAGGATAATAACTTCACTCCTTACTGTTCTCATCTGAGAATTTTACGTTTGGTTCTGTGTCTTTTGACTTGAATGTAGGGAAAAATTCAAGATGCAAACAAGTGTTTGATAAGATGAAGCAACATACATAGAATAAGTGGCTGTCTTGTTCATCTTCTGGATTTAACGTGGAGGATTGGTGTTTTGGGTGCCACGTAGGAGGGAAATCATGTATCTACTGGTTTCTCTAAAAGCAAGCAGAGGCTCATGGTCGCAAAGCAAGTGGTCTAGCTGAGGAACTTGGGGTAGATTGATTGCAATGTAACTAACAAAAAATTATCTGGGAAGCAAGATCTGGCTTTATTTGGAATGAAAAAAATCACCTTGCACCACTGTTTTCTGCAGTCATTCATTCTGTAAAATTCTTCCCTTGTGCAGTCCTAGGCTGAAGCTCAGCAGACTCAAAGGTAAAGTTCTGATTTTTATCAGCTAGATTTCCCATTTCTACTGACATGAGACATGCAAGTGTAGAGCTTTGGTGGGAGGCTGAGGAAATGCTGGTGGAGTTCTGTCTCCCTATTTCACCTTCAGAAGGTTCCCCCTTTCCCAGTACTGAAGAGAGCTCTTTAAACAAGCAAGAGCCTAAACACCAGTGATTGTGTACAGCTCCTGCCAAAGTCACTGGGATCTGGGGACACTTGCCAGTTTGTTCAGATTCCCATTTCACCAGGAGCTGTGTGCATCTTTTCCTCTGGGTGTAGCCCTCTCATGACATGTCTTACTGTCCACATGTCTGTGTTTGCTGGCACACTGGTGCTGCAGAGGATGTGACCTGTGCATTCCCTGTGTGCAGGTGAGGAAGATGGGTGGCTTGGGGCTGCTGGCTATGGATGTGCCAGAGAAGTACAAAGGAGCAGGCCTCGACTACCTGGCCTATTCCATCGCTGTGGAGGAGATCAGCAGGGGCTGCGCCTCCACGGGCGTCATCGTCAGCGTCAATAACGTGAGTGCCAGAGCAGTGTTTGGGACAAGTGGATCTGTTCCTGTGCTGGGTTCTGCTGCGTTGGAGAGCACATTGGGGAGTTACTCCATTGGTTGTACCTTCAAGAGGCACTAATGACACTAAATTCTTAAAGTCCCTGTATTTAGGGCCAATACTCAAGTTTGGCTCTGAAGAGCAGAAGCACCAGTGGATCGCTCCCTTCACCAGTGGAGAGAAAATTGGATGTTTTGCCCTCAGTGAACCAGGTGATGTGACTGTTACCATGCCTGCTGCAAAGAACATGGTGTAGCTTCTTTCCTTGGTTAGGTTTTGGATGGACTTTAGGTCTTTGAAACTAGAACAGTTTGTAGAAGGGTGGTTTATAGAGTTCTGTGTGAGTGAAGTCTCAGGACCCAAGGTATGAACTGCTATCCTGTGGTCCCTGCTGAAGATACTCATTCCCTGTGTGAGAAGAGCTCTGGACACATGTTGCACACATGGGCCTTTCTCTGTCCTGTGGGAGGGACAGTGGTGACACTGCCACAGTTCACGAGGTGCTGTGAGCTGATGGGGTGCAGGTGGGGGTAGGTTTGCCCCCAGTGTGTCACTGATCACCTGAGTTTGTTTGCTGCTGCTTTGCTCAGGGAACGGCAGCGACGCGGGTGCAGCCTCCACGGTGGCGCGCCTGGATGGGGACGAGTGGGTCCTGAACGGCACCAAGGCCTGGATCACCAACGCCTGGGACGCCTCTGCCACCGTGGTGTTTGCTACTACAGATAAATCCATGAAGCACAAGGTTCAATAGTTTGTATCAGTGGGTGTATCTAGAGGTGGGATGCTAGTGGAGGAGTTGTGGAGAAGCACTTTAGCAGGGCTGGGACTCTGGTTTTAGAGCCGTGCAGGCACTGAGCAGAGGAGGGGCTAATGTGCACTGGTTTTGTTGTGTCTCAGCTCACCCCTCCCTCCTCATGGTTGCCTAGACATGTGGCTTTTATGGAAAATGGAGGGAGCCTGTTGGCAGCCAAGGAAGTGGCAAGGTAAGAAGATACCATTCCTAAGAGTTTGGGTCTTGTTGCAGGGCATTAGTGCATTCCTGGTTCCCATGCCAACACCTGGGCTGTCACTGGGGAAGAAAGAAGACAAACTGGGAATCCGAGCCTCTTCCACTGCCAACCTGATATTTGAGGACTGCCGGATACCCAAGGGCAACCTCCTGGGGCAGCCAGGAATGGGCTTCAAAATTGCCATGGTAAGAGAGGGATGAGGTTCAGCTGTGTGTGTGTACAGCTGTAGCTCCCAAGTTTACCATTTTGTAAACCATTTCCAGAGGCAATCACTTCAGTGAGGACTGCTGCATAAGCTGTTCTGTGTCCTGTTAAGCTGTTGACCCTTGCTGCCAACATGGGAGCAATCATTCCCAGAGCTTGATGAATGTTTAATTTACACAGATCTTTGACAGCACTTCTCTTGTGGCAATTCTCAGCTGGAGCAATGCTGATGCCACTGAGGTGCTGTATCAACAGGGACAGTGTATTTTTTCTTCTTTCCAAATCCTCTGTTCCTCCAGTTGTACCCGTAGATAAAGGGAAAACATTTCCCCATGTCAGTACTGTGGCAGAGGAAAGTTGTCCTGGAGGCCATGACAGCTTCTGGAGAGTGTCTCAAGGTGAATGACAGCTGAGTTATGGTATGCATGTCACTTCTGAGGAGGAGCAAGGGAACAGCTTTGTTTCCTGCAGTGAAGCACTGTCCTTTTGAGAGTGGTCATTGCTTTCTCTGGAGGGGCAAAACACCCTTTGTTGGCCTGACATTTTGGGCTGAGCTCCCTGGAGCAGAGCCCATCCCATTATGTCCAGAAAAAGTGGTTGGTGACTGACAGGTGTTTTTAAAAACCTTCAGCCTAGGGTTGAGAAGATGAAGCTTTTTCTCCCTGTGCTGCAATTTCTTCCTGTGCACAGAGGGGCAGAGTAGGTGTTTGCACTAAGCAGGTAATTCACTGATCAGTTTGATAAATGCTTCCATGTGTCTGTCCTAATGATGAGGGTAGAAAAGGAAAACTGACCAGATTTCCCAAGTAAAATCAGCTGCCTGGAGTTCTTTCCAGCCCCTTCCAGAGCAGACCCTTGTTGTCCTGTTTACTTTATTTTGCACCTTCTCTTTTTCTCCCAGCTAATGAGCAATCTCTCTCTTTTCTCCTTCTATTGCTGAACTCATGCATTCTCTCTGCAGTGGCAGTGCTTATTACAGCTCTATTCCTGCATAACTGGAACAATCTCAATCAAGGAGGTCTCTGACCAAAGGATTTTAAGGCTACAGCAGCTTTCCAGCAACATCAGAATTGCACGTGTACTATCCTTGATCAAGTATGACTTGACTTTATATTTCGTGTCTTTCTCAGCAAACTCTGGATGGAGGAAGGATTGGTATTGCCTCGCAGGCACTTGGAATAGCACAGGCAGCTCTGGACTGTGCTGTGGATTATGCTGAGAAGAGAATGGCCTTTGGGTCACCTATCACAAAGCTCCAGGCAGTGCAGGTACGAGCTGGGCACACGGGGCAGTTCCAGAGGGTGCTGGGGCTGGTGGAAAGTCCATCTGTGCTCTTGGGCACACAGTGCACTTTGTACTGTCTGGGATAAACAGGGTGATAATTCTGTTTTCACACACTGTTAAAACTTAATTGTTGGGACAGAAGCTCCTTTTCCTTAGATGGCTGCAGGGGTGGGAGAATTCAGGTGTCCCCTTGTGCAGGAAGGGACCCTGGCAGTGTTTGTTGTTGCAGTTCAAGCTGGCAGACATGGCTGTGGCCTTGGAGGCTGCGCGCCTGCTCACCTGGAGAGCTGCTATGCTGAAGGACAATGGAAAGCCCTTCACTAAGGTATTGCCAGCCCTGCTTTTGTCCAGCAGCCACAGCACAGGACACAGGCTCAAGGCCAGGGAGCCCCATTCCATAGGGCTTCACTGCACTCAGCACCTGCCCAGCCAGCACTGCTGGGGTGTGACCCCCAGCAGGTCCTGGCCTACTGCTCCCACCCAGCCCTGAGTTCAGCACTGGTTGTGGCCCAGGGGAGAGGGGTGGCTGCTCTCAGCTGGCACCATCATCAGGCCTGTCTCTCTGCACAGCTGCTCTGAGCATTCGAGCTCCTCGTGCAGGTGAGGGATTCCTTTTTGTGACAGCTGCATCCTCAGTGATGTTTTCCTTCCCCAAAGGAAGCGGCAATGGCCAAACTGGCTGCATCAGAAGCTGCAACATCCTTTAGCAGGGCTGTAACTGCCAGTTGAGAACTCTGACATACCTCATGTGGGAAGGGACTTGGGATGGCTTACAAGTGCTTTGGGAAGGTGGGATGGAATTTACTAATTTATATTTGAAACACATCAACCAACCAAGCAACCAACTCTATGGCTGAAGCCGATTAGCACAACCAGTGCTACTTAGCTGTGGGGGAGTAGGAGGATGGCAGGGGTCCATGCTGGCCTGTGGCAGCTGTGTTATTATAATGGTCTGTGCCTGCTGCTGTCCAGGGCAGTGGCAGTTTAAGGCACAGCACAGTGGGAGAGAGCATGGGACCACAAGTCATCACCACTGCATCTGGAAGAGATTCTCTGTTCCTTGGTTTAGCATCCCCTTGACTTTAATAAAAGCATCTTAGACTATGGATCACTAACAGATACTTCTGAAGTAATTAATTGTCCATCTGGAATATCCATATCGCTCTTACCCAGATCAGTCGTGTTCCTGTGATCACAAGTGAGCTGCAGTCATCCACATGTCCCACTCTCCCCATTATGCTTGCAGTGGGCTCAGTTCCTCTAAAAATGGCTGTGTACATTTGCATTCTGTACAAAAGAGATTTCTTGACCCCCTATCCTCTCTGAGCTGCTGCCTTTGTTTCAGGCTATCCAGATCCTGGGTGGGATGGGCTATGTGACAGAGATGCCAGCGGAACGCCACTACCGCGACGCTCGCATCACCGAGATCTACGAGGGGACCAGTGAGATCCAGAGACTGGTGATTGCAGGCCAGCTGCTGAAGGCCTACCGAGGCTGAGGGAGCTGCCTGGAGCAGCACACAGCCCCAGGTGCCTCCTACCAGTGCACAGTGATGGAGTTGGACCCTCCTGAATGAGGCTATTGATGGAGGTTCTCCTCACCAATGAGTAACTGACCCTCTAATTAAAATGTACTGATTCTTCTTTGGACAAAGTGTAGCGCATGGAGGTTGGACTGAGGTTTGTAAGTGATGGCTGTGAGTGCAGGAGGGAAGAGGCAACCTGTGCTCCTAGGGCAGCCTGGGGCTCTTCCTAAACTGGACAGTTGCATTGGCTCGGTAGTGGCAAAATGACAGCACTTGCCAGGCACTGCCTGTTTTGCTAAATTTATCACTACAAGGCACTGGATAACCAGTGCCAGAGTTAGAGGTGCTGAGAGCCATGACCCTGTGCCCTGCTTCAGGCTGCTGGTCATGTGCTCTGCAGATCAGACTTCAGTGGAGTTCAGGTGTGGGATGCAGCTGCGTGTCAGCTCCTAATGGGACAGCCTGGGCTGAGGTAGTCCCTGCAGAGCCCTTCTCACTTCCAGCAGGAGAGGAGCCAGACAGGAGGACATGCAGGGACAACCCACACACAGGACTGTGGTTGCTGTCTGCATAGACGTGAAAACAGATCAGAAAGAATCCCTTGATCTGGGCCAGCAGAGCCCAGTACCTGCTCTCTCAGCTACTCTGGGGGATAGAAGCCAAGGACAGCAAAGCTGCAATGCCTAGGACTACTTTGTTAAAAAAAAAAAAAAAACAACAAAAAACCACCAAAAAATCCCCTCTGCTCCCAAATTTGGTTCTGCAATATCACCAGGAAAGGAAGTGCCTGATGGGGTAGTAACAGCTTTTAATCTCTACAGTTTGGGCAACGAGGAATTGAAGAGATGACACACAAACCTCACCAGGCAACTTTAGCAGTAGCACATCCTCAATGAGTGATCGTTGGTAAGACATCAACTTTAGAAGTGTCCAAAGCAGCCAAAGGAAAAGCTTAAAACTCAGGAGAAAAGAGGGAGGATTAAGATAGAGCCTGTATGGTCCAGTCTGCCTCCTTGTCCAAACCAGTACACTAGAGGGAGATGGTTATTTTCCTGTGGTGCCATTTTATTTAGACTTGTGTGCAGAGAAGAGCAGGATTCTGTTACATGAGAGAGCAGAGAAGACAAATAAAACCTGATTTTAAAGGACCACCACTCCCTCACCTTTTTTTTAATGCAGATGTGAATTTTTAAAGTATTTTCTTCCAGTCACAAGACACAGGAGCAGAAACCAGCAGGGCCTGCATGCACCAGTAAGACCAGTTGTCAGTGATGTCATCATCCCTGTGCAGGGTGCTGGAGGGCAACAGCGTGTTGGGGCAAGGGCCTCCAGTGCTGAGTTTCTCCTTAATTTGCTCCCATGCGTAAGAACTGCTGGAACTCACCAAGCAGGAGCATTCCTACTGGAAGATCATTCCAATGGTCGTGAATGTGTTGAAAATTATTGAGGGCTTCTCTGGATGATGTTTGATTTCAGGCCCTGTCACCACTTTGATTGCTGCAGGCTCACTTCTATGATGGTACCTGAAGATGTGGGATACTGTTTCACACTAACTTCTCCTTGCAGCCACTCAGGTAGAACAGGAGCTGCAGGGATGTGAGGACTTCAGCAATGCAGAGTTCTTGTTACACTGCACTCCAGCTGAATCCCCAGTGAGCCAGCACAGTCACACCTCTGCCAGCCCCTTTCCCTTCTCTTCCAAGTGCTTCTCTCAGATCTGCTGTGCTCTCAGTGCTTGCTGACTGCCCCTCTTCACCCTCAGCCTCCCTCATTATCAGCTCTAATTTGCTGCAGCTTCTCTCCAGAGCAGAATGAAACCATCCATCCCTGTTACCCCACCCTGGTGCCTGTAACTACCTCAGCTGACAGAGGAGAGAGACCCTACAACTTTGAGGTAGAAAAAGAAAAAAAAAGGTGCAAAGCTTTCAAACAAAAGCTTTCAAAGTCCACAGGTTCAAAGAGAAAGCTCAGTGCCCTGTGACACTGCAGTGCTTTGGGGGTAAAGCAGCATGGTTACACACAAAGGCCCAGAGCTCCCAGACCAAAGCAATGGCTTTTCTCAGAGCAGGATACTTCAAGCTTACTCCTCACTGCTGCTGCTGGCTGAGAGAACTTTGTGTGAGTGTCTGCCCCTCAGGGCTGCTGCAGAAACTGCTGAAAGGGCAGAACACAAACGAGTTTTGCAGCGTTAAATCAGCAGCTCTTACCAAGCCACCCTCAGCACAAACCCAGGTGTGGGCAGGGCAGGGCCAGGCTCTCCTTGGAGAAAAGGGTCTGTTCACACTTTGTATCAACTAACTCAGGCAACATTGCAAAGCTGGGGCACAGAGATGGGAAAAGCAGGTAATACATAAATTAGAAACCAGTGGGAAAGGAGATAAGTGACTTTTCCTGAACTAAAGCTACACTTCTCAAGGAATTTGTGGTTTTTGCCCCACAATGCTCTAAGAGTACATGAAACTGGTTATGAGGCATGAAGCAGGTGAAACCTGAACTAGATTCCTTTCACAGAAAACACTGCTACAGTAACTAGGAGTTACTTTCTGCCCCACCTCAAACCTCAGAGCTTTTATATCATGTAGCTCATATGAGTTCCCAACACACTAAAGAGAGATGAGCTGTTCTGAAAAAAGGACAAATGTATTCTGATTTTAAATTAGGTCTTTGTTTTGCCTAAGTTGAGAGCACTCACTATCAACACAGACCTGGCAAGAGCCACACATTCAGGTTATGTTGGGAGTTAAGAAAAGGTGGAAAATAGTGTATTTGAAGACATCCTGAAGTAAAAAAGCAAAGTGCCTGGAAGAATAACAGAATGAAGACATGGAATAGTGATAAGAAAATGTGACAGTGCTGTAATTTGAATAAAAAACTAATTTCAAATCCAGATTTTGGAACTTACCACGTTTGCAAGGTGAGGTACAACCTTAGGGAAATGTCAGCATCCAAACTACCATTTCTAAACTGACTGTTCTCAAAGATGCAGCAGAGAACCAGACCTGTCAGCAGATTTGTACACTATGGTTCTGCTCCATGTCCTCACAACTGTGCTATAAGCATGCCCTAGTCTATCACTTTTTTTTTTTTGCCAGCATTTTACCTTTTGCAAGAAGGTTTATGTCAGTCAATTATTAAAATAGTTACTTTTGACACCTTGCCAGAAGGGGCAGGTGGTTGGGCAATCTCACTGCAGGACCTTGTGTCTAGTTCATTAAGGAGTTCAACAAAGAAGGCAGCAGCAGCTGACCAGACCCAGCAGGGACAGGAACTCAGGTCCTACAGTTTCCCAAAATCCAGAGGACCCAAAGCACCCTGTACAGCTTGATCCTCAAGCAGAGGAGACACATGAGACTGGAAAGACAAGGGCCAAAGGTCCATCTGTGCAGGGAGGGCCCACAGCTGAGCAGCCAGGTGCCTCAGGGTTCTAATCCCCCTGAATGGTTCGGGGAGGGAGAGCTGTGGGACAAAGCTCTGCAGCTCTAACTTAAAGCTCTGGGAAAGTGCTTTTTCTTAGGACAGGTAAATGTCAGTGAACCTCTGCCAAGCCCCAAAATCCTTTTCCTGCCAGCAAACTCCTTCCAGTGCAGAGGGTGCTCACCTGGGCAGGGCCCCAGCACAGTCTGAGGGGCACACCCAGAGGGCTCAGTAGCAGCTCACTCAGTCCTGGTACAAGAGAAGGGCACAGAGTGCAGGGAGGCAAGACAGCTTAACAAGGAAGGCCAGGCTTTTTTGGGAAAGCTAAATTAATTCTCATTAAGTATTTGTCAATTAGCACTTCTAGAACTTTCTCCAGAATGTTTCTCTAAGTGTAGAAATTGTTCATAAGGACACTTAACAGGCATGGCCTAAAAATGCTGCTGCAAAACAGAGAAGAACATTGTATTTTAATTCCAGAGGAATTCCAAAGGAGGGAACTGTGAAGCTGATGGCACCTGAGCTGTGCACAATTGTCAGGTAGATGCAAAGGCTGGGCAGATAAAACTGCACCAGAGTGAATCTGAAGTTGTTATTCCACTGCTTGGAACCTCTTTGCAGAACAAAAGCCACCAGAAAAGTATTTTTTATTTAAATACCTACCTCAATGTTTTATTCACCTTATGTTTGAGGTGTAGCTCAAAACTGATGCCTTTCTGTTGTCCCAATCAAGTCTGGGCCCTCACACCTGGCATGAACAGCAAAACAGATTCTCAGTGAAGAACTATTTCATTAAAAAGTGACAGTTATCTGAGGATGAGCAGTGCAGGCACATGGTAGAGGGAATGTTTTCAGCTAAGGGAAAGAACTCAGTGTGTGTGTGTGAGAGAGAAAGTCCCAATGTCCCCACTGCCACACCCACCCACGTTTGCTAAATCCCAAGAGTCCCTCCCCACAAGGGCTGAGCTGTATCTTACTGTTTTTCCAGCTGTCTTGGAGGTGCATCCCAGCCAGCTCAGAGGCATCAGCCCCTCTGCCACCCGTGCCAGACCTGCCAGAGAACAGAGGAAGGGGTTAATTAATGACAGTGCACACGTGGCTGGACAAAATTTCCTGGCATGTCCAATATGCTCTTCTTGTACCACCCAAGAGTGCTGAGAGCCTCAGGTGTTTGACCCAACCCCTCCCTTACCTGGAAGGAAACTGGTCCCAAAGTGACCCCACTGCTTGGTCAGTCTCCAGCGTTCCTTCTGACACTGCCCAGCATCTGTCAACTAACGAGAGCCAGGAGCTCTCAGGAGAGCCCCCCAAACCCCACCTGGCACAGTGCTTGAAAGGAAAAAAGTTTAGTTACCTCAGGGAAGCCTTTCAGTCAACAAAATAACAACTGGAACAGCTGGTTTTAAAAAAGAAAGAATAAAATCCACATTTTAACGGGCTACAGGTACAAAGCAGTCAACACACAAACTCCAACCAGTCACAACAGTAAAGGACAGTTTTTCTTTTTTTTTTTTTTCTTTGAGGGGCAGGGGCATGGAAAAATACAGCACACTAATGAAACAAAATGCAAAAAATACAAAAAAATAGAAAATAGAAAAAATGTATTTACAAGTGATACATTACTATGATCAGAAAGCACAAAGACATCTGCTGCTATAATACATGCACTGGTCAAGAAAGAACTACTAAAAACCTGCAAGGGAGCTGTTTGTAAAAAAAAAAAATAAAAAAAAGGAAGATAAAAAAAAAAGACACCCCCCACCTCCTCCCCCCTCAGACACACAGGGCTGGGTTTGAACTTTTTTCTTCCCTAGTTTGCTACATTGATCAAATCAAATATCCCCTAAAGTCCATGGTACAACCAGTACAAATACTACACTTGGTTTTAAATTGCAGGTTCAGTTGTAGGAGGGGGGATAAAACAGCAGCTCATTGTAGATCCATATACATAAAGCCAGAGTAACTGCGCTACATGCTAAAAATTACAGCAAGCCCTGTCTGCTACACAGCATGATCTTAGCAGGTTTTCCTTTTTATTTATTCATATATATATCTATATGTGTGTATATATATATGTATAAAAATCGTGCCCTTTTTCACTGCAATATGACATCTGGGTGGAAATGTAACTTGTTACAACAAATTTTTATATGTATACTGCAAGAAGTCACTCAATGTCTGTGGATTTAATAAGTAACCTCACACCACAGGAAATATTTAATAAATCAAAAAAACCAATATTGTGACAGAAGACCTTCTGTCTCAGTTCTTTTCAAAACTGAAGTCCCGCAGGAAACTGGTCCCAATGTCCACGAGGAGTTCTCTGAAGAAGCCTCAGTTTGCTTAACTGTTTTTGCATTTAGTGTTCACGAGTTCTTGAACGACTTCAAGCCGTTTTTAGTTTCAAGTCTGTCTCTTCCTCTCTCACAAAGGTAATAGTCTGGTACTAATCCATCCGAGCGAGGAAAAGAGGAAAGTGGCTGCAGTTGCACAAAGGGTCCCCAATTCCACATCTGCAGGGAGATACGGACTCACACGGAGCTCTGGGATTTTAGCTTTTGTTTCTTTCCCTCCTTTAATACAAAGTCCTTTCATACATGTCCCATCACTGGTACCTTCCCAAGTACCAGCCAGTCCAGCTTTAAGAGACAACAAAGCCACAAGATAAAGTGAAAAGGACCAAGGCAGAAGTTCAGGTCACTTCCTGTCCGTTCCATCATACTTCCAGGAAACGGGAGCTGCTGGACTTGGAGTGGAAAGGCTCAGACCACATGCGACGTAGATCGCCCTGGGCAGGGAAACAGCACAAGGACCACGCCCTCAGAAACTCAACTCTGCTTAGAATTCACGTTTTAAAACACACACAGAACTCCAAACACATCTTAGAGCAAATCTGTTCCTCACCTATCTTGCAAATTACAACAAAGACAGTAAAAACAAATCCTTTCCCTGTCAGGCCAGAATGTCTTACTTTTAGAGCAGATACACTCAAAATAGGTTTCTGATGGGAAGGAATTAATTACTCAGGTTGAAAATCCCTTATGTTTTGCTCTGCAGAGTGCTAGATGTATGCTTCAACAACAGCCCTGGAGCAGGAAAGGTAAATTTTACAATTTCTGTTCAGAACAGGTGACTGGGAAGAGGCAAGCAAGGTTCTGCCTCTCCAGTCACTGTTCAAACTTTGTGCAACCTGGTATTTCATGACTAACTGGACAAGGACAAATTCACTTATTCAACTAAAACAGAATTTAATATTTCAGAATTTATTTAGTTTAGAGCATTAATGTTCTTCTATTTCAGGAACTCATGTCTCAGTTGCTCAGTTCTCTGAAATGAAGACTGACCTGACAGCAGTGGTTGCTGTGTTCTGGGCCAGGGCTGCCAGGGACACCCATCATCCCCGAGAGCTGCTGCCAGTGCAACGACACTGAGCATGCTGCCAGCTGGCCCCGAGCTCCCTGCTGCCCACGTGTCCTCCCCTCTTACCTTTAAATAGGCCATGGTGAGGAGTGGCAATAAAGTGAATGGTACCAAATAGAGCAGGGCAGGCTGGGCTGCCCGGTGGATACGAGAAGCTACTGTTGCAGTTAATAAACCTGTAAGAGAAAAAAGTCACTATAAATATCTTCAGGTTGCAGGTGGATCTTCTCAGCATTTCATCCACTCCCTTCCCCCCCATTCTGAGAGACAGGTGGGGAAAAGTTACTGCTCTGTGCTTTGCTTTCCCTGAATGCAGTTGAAACAAACAAAACAGTGAAAAGTTATTCTATTTTAGTATTAGGCTGTGGTGAGCCACATGGTTGAGTTTTGAATCTCAGACTAAGCCAAGAATAATTCAGACAAAATTCAATAAAAGGTGAAGAGGGAAGGTGATTGCATCACACTGAGACTGTTGGTGTGTGGGCCCTGGCCCGAGCAGTGGGGCTCAGAGGAAGGGCTGTACACATCAGGGAAGACTCCTGGACACTTGCCAGAAGGGAATGTAGGGGGGAAAATCGAGGTGCCAGGGAAGGAAGGCTACTGGTAGCCTAAGGTAGGAAATGACCTTTCCTTTTCAGCCTCAGAAGGGCTGTGGGAGGTCAGGATATGCACACGTGTGCCCTGACTGGGGGGAAAGGTTTATCTTACACTAGGCAGGAAAAGGCTGGCTACAGCAAATTATAAACAGCATTCCTGTTGTAACTATTGATGATTTTCTGTATGTACTACTATGTCAGGATCAGAAAACAAAAATGCAGGAACTGCCCAGGTGAGTTGCTTAAATTTGCTATGTACTATGCATAATTCATCTGGAAATCTGCATATTTTTCCCATCACTCAGGTATGAGTTACGACACTTTTTATGCCAGTGAAGCAAAGTACAAGTGCTAACAAAACCACACTGATAATCTCTTTCATCCTCTAAATAAAACACAGCTACAAAAAAAATCACAAAGACTACATAAGGGCTTTTCTCACTAGACCATGCCAATAAATGCCAAGAGAAGAGGATTAAAAAGAACATAACCAAGCATTCTCTCAAAGCCTCTTTACACTTGCTTTCATCATCTTTTAAACCTACTGCCATAATCCCACGCCTGCTCACTTAGGTAGCTCTTAATATTGAACTAATTACTCACCTACAAAATAGCCAATAAGTGTGCAGTGAAAGTAAGAGACCTTCTGCATTCTCCCAGAGATGTTCCCCGGCCCTGGCGCTCCGCAGGAATCACTGTTGGCTTGTTTCTTGTAGTTATCGTAGCGCAGGACGAAGCAGAGCAGCAGCCCTGGCATCACAATATCTCCAATCCCCAGCATGGAGAAGTGGCTGCCTGTGGAACTAAAGAGCAACTGGAATTGGGTTCATGGCCAAAACAAGAGGTGAGAAGCTCCAGACTCCTCTGCTGTGTTTCTGAGCTTCGTTTGGCACAGCTCCTCTTTCTGCTGGCAAACTTGCACATAGCAGAGCCCAGTGCTGGCTAATGAGGTTTTCCTCACCACCTCAGCCTTACACAAACCCATCAGGGCAGGGATGACACTGCTCCAAATCAGTTTCCTTCTCCCAGTAGTGTTTAAGCTGCTTTTGCCCTTGAATCACTCCATGGAACAGATCCCTTGACCCAGTATTTGTCCTCTCCCTCCTCAGTGCTGATGGCAGGGACCAGCTGGCCCTTTGATCTGCCTGTTGATTACCACTGAAGGGCATCTTCATGCCCCTGCACACAGGTCTAAAACAAGGCAGTACACCCATTTGGGGCACTCAGACAAAACAGAAAACTACAGTCTTGCCCAATTCCCAGAGAAGAGCCAATTATGAAAAAGAATAAGAACTAAAATCATCCATTATCTTAAATTCAGGTGTTTTTCATGAAAATAAAGGCGAAGTTATAACAAAGTTAACAAAATGAACAATTTTGGTTTTATCTCTGCAGACAATCAACTTCTAATCTCTCTAATTTCAGCATCCCAACACCTAAAGAAACAAGAACAGAGTAATACCCCAACAAAACTTAATGCCTGACTGCTGCTGCACGGAGCTTACTGCCCCAGCAGGCCCTGGGCAGGTCTGCTCACAGATCTGAGCCATCAGGGAACCCCCGGAGCAGGAACATTTGGAATAATCTCTCCTCAGCACTGCGCTTGCCTGGCAAGTCAGCCTTGCTTAGATCAGCTCCCAACCCCTTCCCAAACATCTGCAATTTCTCTGTAATTCAGACTATTCTGATGTTATAATAAACCTCAGATCTTTTAAGTGTGAGGTCACACTCAGAATCATCAGCTGCAGAACTCTCACAAATGGCACCTTTTATCCCAGCCAGGGTCTTTTCCCTGTGAACGAGCAACGTGTCCAGTTCTCACTGCTCAGTGTGAAGAGGGAATGACTAAACAGGGATTTTCCAGCAGCAGTGCTGAGTACATGGAGGGAAACCATTCCTCAGGGACTGCAGTAAAAGAAGCTTTTACCTTGGGAATACAAGTTTGCCAGGCAGTGACAGGCGGGGAACATCTCTGCCTACATTTGGTCCCAGGTGAAGTTTCCGGGATAACACATCCAGGGGATTATCAGCTGGTTGTGTGGCCACTTTCACCATAACATTGCTGTTAAAGATGTAGGCAGAAAAAAAGACCTACAGAGCAAGGTAATCAGAAGTTACAAACACAGCAACTCAAGCTGAATGTATTTTTGCTTTGCTATTCAAGAAAATAGAAGATATTTTCCTTATGATGATAAAAGGTAAAATGTATTTCAAAAATTCAGATAGATCTTTTTATAATATTAATCCTCAAGAATAACTGGAATATACTTTCTGATATCAAGATATTGATCATTATCTTGCAATCCTTTGGCAAAGGATCTGTCTGGACAACAAGCAGATAGTGTGGGATGACAAATACAGATAACAGCACCCTGAAAACAGAAGAAAGCTGCAGAAGAGGTGAGCATGGTGCTCACTCATCAACGGATTGAGGCAGCCCCTGTCTCCAACAGGCTTTTGTGCTACAGCCCATCCCATTGGAATCTCTGGCTGCCAGAGCTGTCAGTGGGTGCTGCCCTGGATCAGTGCTCAGTGTTATGCAAAGGTAAAACAAACCCCTCTTGCTGTTACAGAACACATTCTGGCAGGTTTCATGTACAAGTGCACTATGATTTTATGCCAGCCTGTCTGGCTGTAAGTCCATTTGCATTCCTGTTCTGCAGATTTCACAGCTCTGTGTGTGTGGGAAATGCTTGTTCTCATCTTCAGCCAGCTTTCAAAATCTGAGGTCCAAAATCTTACATGCCATAGTCAAAACATTCTAATCTTATTTCTGCTTTATTTCAAGTAATTAGCAAGGAAATATTCTGTATCCTGTTGTAGAATTCAGCATGTCAGAATGAGTGATGGAGCCAACCCCCTGGCTTTGCCAGATTCCCTCAACTTCATACCAGTAGAATTCATATAAAACTGGCCCAAGGCCGATTACAAATCCAAAACATAAAAAGAGTTTTAGCAATACCAAACCAAACACTTACCCAGAAGACATCATAAATTAGTAACCCAGAGAGCAGCAAGCAGGAAACCTTCAGGCTCGGCAGCCGAACAAAGGCTATCATTGCAACACACAGGCCCATGGCCAGAGCTACAAAATGTAAAACATCATTAGGTCATTACAAATAGCAAAACAAACAGAGGAACACCAATCCCAAGCCTGTGTCCCCCCAGGACCCCAGAGAAGCCTCTGTTTGCACCTGTGCAGCTCTGCATGCACTAGATGACTGTCTACCATTTCTGGACAGTGACATTCTTCCTACCAGGGTTAAGCAAAGTCAAAACACGTTCAGTGGCCAACTGCAAACACGTCCCCATGGAAGCAGAGATCCCTCTGCAGGCACAACTACCTGTTCCCCTCAACATCCACCACAAAGAAATGTTTCCATGTCCTCTGTCCTAGAGACTCCATCTCTCCTGTACAACCCTGACTACCCACTTCACAAAAGCAACAAAACAGCTTCGAATTCTCTGTGCCCCAGTGCCCCAAACACAATCCTCTACTTTTCCTCTACTGTTTTTTTAAGAGATGCATAAAATAAATAAGATCCTTGACTCAATTCAGAAAGGGCACGGTTACATGACTTGTTAGAACTTGGTCTGACAAAAACCCACTCTAACCAAACTTCTGCTTGGGCAAGACTGTGCAAGACTGCCTGAATGCCATGAAACAGCAGCATTTAGATATTCAGGGACTTCCCAATCACCAAAACGTGTGTGAAAGCTTAGGGGGAAAAAACACAGGTAAATTTTTTCTTAATCCCTCCTAAAGGTGAGTTTTCAGCCAGATCAATGAGCTGAACAACATGACAGCTCACATTCCCACTCCAAGGGGAATTTTGTCAGGGGAGAAAGGTAAGATTTTAAACAATAACCCAGTCTTCACATTTGTGTCATTGCCTGCTTCTTTGAGCCCAGCCTCAGCTACCAAGGATGCTCAACTGACAACTGAATGTATTTCTACTGGTTACAAGTAAATCCCCAAAGAAATACTTAAAATAAAACAAATTAAAAAAAAAATAAAAGCAAATCAGCTTTCATCTATGATATCAGTCTATTTGCAAGGAATAATGGAGCCCTGCTGGGATCAGATTACAGTCAATCATGCAGACATTTGTCCACAAAATGTCTTTGTCTAACATGACACAGAATTTGTAAGAAGTTACAATCCCATTTTTGCCAACTGGAACTGCAGAGGAAGCCAATTCATTACACACATGCCCACCACTGCGACAGCTGGACTCAGCCAAAATGGACAAATTAACCTCTGTGATTATGGGGCTGCATCTCACCTGAAAGCTGGGGATTTTCCATCCACTCCCTGGGGAAACACATCCATCCACATTCAAGGGATAAACATGCCCTGAGCCTCCTGCCAGCTGTGCCTGCAGTGCCCAGGGGCTGCATCCCAGAAATTCTGCCAAGCCCACCTTCTATCCTGAGACTGGCAACCTCAGCACAACCCCGAGTGTCACAGCAGCTGGTTCTTTTCACTGTTTTAACAAAGCAGTGGGATCACTGACATTAAAATGTACCCTAAGTCACGCTGCACAACTGTAACTAGCTACAAAATGTGAGCAAATTATTGAGGTTTAAAGAATTTGACACAGCAAAGCAGCAGGAAAAAGAAGTGCATTCAGAAATTCAGTATAGCCCTGAGTTACAGACTTCCTCAGCAGAAGAGCAAACACAAGGGAACAGACTGTTTAAAATCAAAGAGGTTTCTCTACAGTCAGTGTTAATAATAGCTCAAGCAAACCTATATTTAGGAGAGGATTTCCAGGTTATAATTAATGAGAAATGGAAAAATGTAACCAGCATGAGTTTTATCTATTGTTCACACACTCCATTTCTCTCACATGCACAAGGCATCAAACTAAGCAAGTACTGGGTAGAAAAGAAGACAGAAGAAATCCTTCAGCTGACAGTGAAATACACATGCTAACAATTACACAGTTTTGCAAATGCTTTGAGAAATCCTGGTCAATGTAAAAAACAAGCAGGAATGCCTGAGAGCAAGTACAAGTAATATGGGCCAAAGTGCTGGCAATGAACTTCTCTCAATGGAAGCCAGCTACCCTATCCAAGCTCATGCAGAGTGTTGACAAACTATATAAGGCAGATCTTCACTGAAATATACTTCAAATCACTAAAAACATGGCCAAAGATGAGAGAAAGACAGAAGGAGAGGTAGAGCAGCCACACACACAGTAGCTCTGGTTTGGAAGTGCTGGGTTAACAAGGCTGAATAAGAAAGCATTGGAAGAGTTAACCTCCAATTAACAGAATAAATGAACTCCAGAGTCCCTGCAAACACACTCCTTGTGGAACAGGGATATTCTGAGGATTGAGAATATTCTTGCACATGTGATTAGAGACTGGCAGTTTTCCAGCTCTGCCCCTCCTCATGGGAGCCTCTGGTGTCTCCAGGACCCAGTCACAGAGAAGGCAGAGATGAGGGGATCCCACATGCAGCAGCACAGGACGAGAATTAAAGCTCCAGTCTGCTTCCCTGACAAAGGCCAATAAAAGCTATTCCCTGTTCAGTGCACTGGCAAACACTGATATTTAACTGGATATGAACAAATGACAGGAGGATCATCTATACAGTTCAAGCTCCCTTAATAAACAACATAAAATAATTCAAAGTGAGACAGCAGCAACACAATTCAGTAAATCATGAAAAACCTTCAAGAGAAATAAAAGCCAGACACCACTCTGCACCTCAGCAGCTCAGAGCTCTGTAGATGAATTACTGCAAAGTCCACCATGTCAGACTGAAGCACTCACAAAAATAACTATTTTTAACTAAATGCTTTTGCTGGTATCTCAGTGCAGACAACTCTTCAGGTTCTGCCAAAATCCACACTTGACATTCCTTTTAGCTTTGCAGCTACTGCAGATCAAGTGTCACCCTTCATTTCATGGTGGGCCACTCTGCTTATCACAAAACAGATTTTGTTACACTTTTTCATTTATCATCTGGTATTTCAAAAGGTATTTCCCTTCCATACAACAGGTGGGACTTTTAAAGCAGTTCAAACCATGAATGAACCACAGTGCCCATATACAAAAAAAAGAATGAAGGTGCCAGGAAAGGTTTCAGTGCTAAGGACGTGCTGCTGCTGCTGCTGCCACCTCATTTAGGAGGAGCTGGAAGTTGATGGGATGAATGTTTTCTATTGTAACAAACAATTTCAAGGGCAGGTAATGTTGTTGCAGCAATTTTTCCTGGAGCAATCACAACCTCAGGGTGCCATTAGACCATGTCCCAAGCCAATTCACCTGCCTGACAGTGCTGAGAAGCAGAGGTCCTGCTCCTGGCTACCCCTTCATGCCTTTGCTATCATATCCACTCCATCCCCTCAGATCCCATCATGCTGCCACTTACCTTCTGCCAAATTTAGCACATACCTGACTACACAATAATCCAATTCATCTCACTGCAGCAGCAGAAAAATAGGCTGGCAAAACCCAAGTATGCTGCCATTCTAGTGAGCTGGATCAGTTTACCATGTGATTAAGTGAGTGCCAGAGCTAGCAAAAGGGATCTGGAAGGCAGGAGGGAAGGACCAAGGCTCCTTTTTGGAACAGTAAGCTGTGAATTCAGGTCAACCACCACGAAAAAAACCCAGTAAATCACACCCTCAAGCCAGCTGGCTGATTGCCAGTTTTGCCCATCTCACCACACAAGGCACATCAGAGATCAAAGCCAGCCAGATACTCTGAGCTGCCTCACAAGAAATCAGGTGAGCATCAGAACCAATAAACAAGATACACAGCAAAAGTTAACCAGAATTTCAGGATCAAGCTATGAATCATAAACCACCATTCTCTCTATGCATCTTTAACTCAATCTGGTCATTCACCCCACACCACACAGGTGCAGAATATCTTTCAGGAGTATTCTGGCACTTCCCTGGAAGCTTTTACAAACCAGAAAAGCAGGTGCTCCAAGCACTGTCTGGCATGTTCCTGGCAGTGGCTCTTCAGGGAGTCTGCCACACAGCTCAGCAGCCAAGCCATTAATATTAGCAAATTTCAGCTATCATCACCAGGCAAATGATGTGTCAGAACAGGCACAAACTAGAAGTAAAACCCCTTAATTCACATACTCACCATCCATTAGGAGCCAGTGGCCAGTGAGGACCCAGATGAGGACAAGCATCACAGACAGAGAAAACGAGAGCAACTCAGCAGCAGTGAAACGCCCACAGCAGCCAAAGGAAATCCTGGAACAACACACAAACAGCAGCTGGAAGACTTTATGTTTCCATTTAAAGAACAGAAAATGGACACTGGTGGAACAAGGCTCAGCTGCTGATGAAAGATGCCAAGAACAACTGAAGGGAAGCTCCTTTGCCTCAAACAGGTACCAAAACAGCAACAAAATAAAAGCTTTCCTCACACTCAAATACTGTGGGTAAAGCATGAACTGCAGAGATGGAAAAAACCCCGTCAATCTTGGCACCTCTCTTGAAATCAGCACCATTCCTAGCTCCACCTAAGACAGTGCTTTTAGCAACATGAACTCCAATCACAAGGTTAAAAAATAAAATTGGTTTCAAAACATGATATTAACAACTGTAATTTCCACTGGTTTAACTACAGTCTCGGAAAGAGCCAGCATTAAAATCCAGAGTCCAATGTTAACAAACATTAAAATCCAATGCCAAATCCCAAACTCTAAATCTCAGCCAAAACAAGCCAAAGTTATTAAAAAATCACTGTTGGGAAATCTAGTCCTCTGTAATGGTATTGCATTTCCCAGGCTGGCAAGTGTGAGTGACTTGCAGAAATTGTGCTTCCTACTTTCAAAGTGGAAACATGATGTTGGCACAAAAAATATGCACAAACATCAGCCCTGAGGTTAATGCTTATTAAAGAATTCTCATTAAAAGAAAGAAATACAACACACAAGAAGAGGAGCAAAGGATTGCTCAAGTCCTTACTTGTTTTGAGGTGAGCAAGGCCGTGTTAAGTACTGGCACATCGGGAGCAGAAGGAAAGCAAAAGCTATTGTTGCAAGGACTATGAAAAGAAGAAAAGGTAATATTAGGACATTCAGACCTCATTTCTACAGCACACAAACAGGCTTCTCCAATTTGAAAAAGCTCTTGCAACAATGTCCTATTATCATATGCTCAGTATTATTCCAGCATGAGCAGCTCAAAGCTCTGAGGTTTTCTGCACAACACTGAGCCTTCAGACTGAAATGAGAGCTCTCAAAGGAATGCAACGCCCCATCCCCAAACCTTAAAAAAAAGTATTAAATCTATTCATGATCATGTCAGCAAGAAATACAGTTTTCTCATATTCTGAGTAAAAAAAAAAAATAAAATCTACTACGAACTGGTTGTGAGATTTTCTTACCATTTTTCAACATATGACACAAACTCAGCATAATAAAGGGTTTTTTTCCACTTTTTAGCTCAGTAATTTTTTCCCCTATCTCACTTGAAACCCTTTATTCATTACTAAAACACAGTACAGCTTCAAATATCTTACAGCCAGTAGCTGGCAACCTCACTTCTTTAAAATACAAAGTGCTTTAAGTTTTTGAAAACAGAATGATAAAAATACATAAATATCCAAACAGACTATTTCCATAAACATTTTCTTTTTCAAGCAGAATACTTATCCCACCCACACGTTTGTAAAAACGTTTAGTAACTGCTGGTATTTATAATCATTTTTCCTTCCAGTTTTTTTAAAAAAAAACTTTAAAAAAAAAGTTTTAAAAAAGCTTCTTCTGTTTAAAAGGCTGGAGCACAAGGGCGTGGAGACACAGACATGTCAGCAGCACACATCCAAAACTGCAGCAGGAACAGACTGCATTGAAAATGGAAGTCACTTGGAACTTTTTACATGCTGCAATTCAAATCTTTGTGCTGTCCTCTACTTATTCCTTGAGAAAATTTTGTGGCTGGTTTTTAAAGGGGATTTTTCTTCTCTTCCAAAATTAAGATGATGGGGAAGAATCAAACACTGTCTTACAGTTTAAGCCAATCTGAGAAAAATTTGTTTGGTCAAACCACATCTTTCCCTTGTGGTGGGAGGAAGATTTGAAACAAAACAAAAAAAGGAGAACTCGACTAATCCAAAAAGAAAATTTAAGAAGTGTCTGCACACAAACAGCACCATGAAAACTCACAGTTCTATCAATATTTCAGAGGGGGGAAGAAAACCAGGAGCAGCTGGGAAAGAACGGAGTGGCAACTACACAAACTGAACCAAGAACCTCTTTGGAGGTGCTTGGCAAAGAACACTGCCCAGAATCCCTGTGCCCCTGCTGCCCCCAGCCCTGCTTCCACCAGCACAGGCTCAACTCTCCTGGCCCTTGGACTCTCCTGTCCCCATTCCTCCCCTCCAGCTGTGCCCAGCAGGGAACCCTGCACCTCCTGCCCCATGTCCCCACGCTGGGCTCCCTCAGAGTGGGAGTGAGACTGCAGTGACTCCAGGGCAGAGCCCACAGGAGCAGCTCCCAGGGTCACTCCTGACTGTGCAGCTTCCAGCCCCAAGCCTCCCATCCCCTCCAGCCCCAATCCTGATGATTCAGTCAGGAATCCCTTGGCCTAGCTCCTGTCTGCAGCAGTGCCAGCTCTGGGGCTCTGGCCCCTGCTGAGCAGTGGCTGCTGCCCTTGGCTGCTCTGCTGCACCTACACTTGCTCTTGACTCTCCCCTGACAGGCAAAGCTCTGTGAGAGGAAGATTTGAGAGAGGTTTAAGAAACCAGACCTCAGCTGTAATTCTGCAGTCCCCCACATCAGCCCCTACAGCTACAGGGGATGTAAAATACCATGACCTGAGCTTGGTCTGTCCCCCTCAAGGGACAGAGGGACCAAATTAAACAGCTCCAGGTTTGCAGCTCCAGCAGGGTCCCCATCCTGCTCTACAGCCTCTGAGGAAGCTTTGCATTTCAGAGGTTCTGGGCTGGAGACAGCCTCTGGTGCAAGCACAAACACACCATAAAACCAGGTTCAAGAATAAAGATACCCCTCAGTCCCCTGAGAGCTGCAACAAGCCCCAAGGGACACAGGACCCTCTAGTTACACACAGAAGTGTTACAAAAAAAGTTACAAATCCCAAAGTCAATTTAAAAATAAATGGATCAATAACTCCAACAAATTAAAATTCCTCTTCTGTCATAAATCTTTCCTGTAATATCCTATGTATTTGTGTGTATTTATTTCCCTGATATCTAGCATACAGTAGAATCTATCTCAAGTATTTTTTTAATAGGAAAGAATGTATGTGTCACAGGTCAAAGTTATAAAATCAGAATTCAAAAGGCCTCTACAGGAGGTAGAATTAGATAGAGTCTCAAGACTAGAGGTTTAGATTTCACCCATCAACATCTGCCCTGTTTAAGAGGCTGGCACAGCTCAGGAGTTAAACCATAAGGGCAAAGTCCGCAATGAAGTAGGAGAGGATGAGAGGTATTTAGCAGTTTAAAAATCTTCACAGACTCAGTATGTGGACTAAGCACAATTTTTAAAAGTTGCTGTGTATCTGGAGCAGTAGGAAGAATCTTGCTACTCTCAACAGCAGCTGGCCTCTTGAAGAATTGCAAAAAGATCAATAGGACAAAATTTCCCAAAAAGCAAAGCATTTAAAAGACAAAATGTAAATGCTAAACAGGACTGAAGGATCTGCAATTTATTTGCAGGTAAGTTCCAATTTTGTTCTAAATTCAAGCAGTGCAAAAGACTAATATTCAAATGTTAGAGAAACCAGAAACAGAAAAACTGAATGAAAGCAAAATCACAGTCAAAGTAGGGAAGAAGTTTCTGGACAGGATCCTGAAAGTTATTTCCCATGAAGTACTTGAACTAGGAATACCATGTACCGTTCTGAGCACTGATTTATAAACAAGTGAACTTCATGCAAAACAACACATCTGGGCATGTTTAGACCTCTGGCAGTTTATAGTTCAGTAGGTTTAGCACATCTCTAAGTGGAAAATACTTCTCAAATAATACTTGTCACTTCATTTATAGCTACACAGACACGAAAATACAGCTGTGAAACCTGACGATTCCTTTTTCTAATGTACTGTGACGTGTATCATAATTCTTACCAACGATATTAAATCATATCAATACTTTCTGTTCTATTCCAAGTCTTATAAAGAGAAGGGATCTTAGTCACCTGCTGTGCATATTGTAAAGACAACTTGAACTGAGTCGAAGAAGAAGAACATAACGAGGAGAGACACGGAGGCTCCGATGGGCAGGAACAGCGCCTGGGTGGAATCGATGGTTTGAATACCTGCAGGAGAGAGGGGGACACTGAGCTCCTGTTTGGTGCCACACGGGGACACTGGCCCTGGCCAGCACAGGGCAGGGCTCTCACAGCACGTTCCCTGCCAGCCCAGCACAGCTGCCTGGGCACCAGCACCCCAGCTGGGTGTGCCCTGCCACAGCCCCGCTCTGCACAGCTGAAAGCTCAGCTTGATCTCGGGCCACAGACAGAGCAAATTACAAGTTATGAAAAATAACATTATTTAGGGATTAGAATGACTTTACACTGACACACATAAATGTGTTGAACAGAGCATGTGTAAGGTTTATTTAATCTCTGAACACAAGGCAAAAAGTCTGGCCAGTGTTAGGCTGACCCAGCTCATGCAAAGGGTGCCACAGCTTCAAATTCCACTTGGGTGAAGGCCACCAAGCTCTTAAATTTCATCACAAGCTGAAATCATGAGATAATACCAAGCCTAACAATAAAGGGCAGTTTTCAAAAAATACCCAAGTAATTTACCTGTTTATGGAACCACCAGGTCAATGAAGTGCACTGTAATTGCCTTTTTGCTAAAAACCAACATGAATTCAGGCTCACATTTCATAGCTGGCAGTCATTTTAAACAGGGCAGAGATACTGAATTATTTTATTCTTAGTATTTTCCTCACCTCACCCATGCAGTGTGACTGCCAGAGATGTTAATCATGGGACAGGACAACTTTTAGTGCATTTCTGAGTTTTCAGAATTACCAGCAGAATTGAGAAGCCCACCTTACCCCACGAATTCCAAGACATAACCAGTCTCTGTAGCTATATTTACATTTGATCCTTGGGGGGAAAGAAGCCATAAGCAGCAACCCAATTAAAAATACAAGACACACTTGTATTTGTGGAGCACTAAAGTAACAATAGGGAGCATCTGAAGTAGTGGTAAGTGACCAATGGAAAATAATACAAGACTCAGACCTAGAAGAGATATAAAACCAGCTTGACATCAACTGCATTATCCCAAAATAATTAAACACTGCTGTATGAAGGAGGTTTTACCAATTCCAGGACTTGAAGGATAAGCCTTTAGAGTTGTGAGACATACCCAGGCAAGTAAATATGCACACAGATTATGTCTGTGCTTCTGTGTGAGAATGTGTCTTATTTAATTTTCTCCTGTCAAGAGTGGCAAGTCATGTAAACAAGAGGTTACCTGTACAACTCAGTTACCAATGTATCCAGTTATGTTGAAAAATCTCAAACACAAACATCAAATATGCTCACTATAACTTAGTGTCTGTTATAAATATTCAACCATTTTCATAAAACAAAAGCTGAACAAGAGGCATGGAAGTCATGACATTTGCACATGGTCATGTCATTCATTAGTTCCTGTCATGATCTATTACTCCTAAACATAGGTAACACAATAAATTTTAAAAATAAAAAGCAGAAGAACTCAGTCACTTGGGATTTCTATATGGCTGAGGTCAGGTACATTAAGGTAAAGTACAATGTAGACTGTCCAGTGATGACAGTGTGAAGACACAAAAATTCTAATCTGTGATTTAGATCTGATTCCTGCTGCTTTGAAAAAGCACATTTATTCACATGCCCTTCAACTTCCCAAGGGAAAAACTGAACCAAACAAAAACCCAGAAATGACACACTACACACCACCTTGGCATCTGGGAATTAGTGCCTGCAGCACTAAATGTCAGAGTTCTTCATTTCATTTCTGATCATTTTGACAGCTAATCCCCCTAATGTGCTTATTCCCCAGCCCCAGACTGTCTTCTCTTCCTTCCCAGATGGCAAAAGCCTCAACTGCTCATTGCTGTATCACCAAGCACAGCAACCTCTCTGCTCTGTGCTGCCAACAGAAGCAGTGCTCTGACAACTATTTAAATTCCAAGAGTCTACATTAGAAAAGACAAAACCAGCAAGAGACACATACGACATAAGTTATTTCATTTATCATTTTAAAGCCATACTTCTTGCTTTAAACAAAACAAGCTTAGCACCCAGGGTTTCATGCACAGGGCTGCTCACTCCTGCCTTCTATACTCAGGGAAATGCTTTCATTCCAGAGCCTTTTCTCAAATATGGCAATGTAAATTGCCTTAAATTAAACTTCAGTATGAATTTACAACAAACTGTGTTCCACTCTAACTGATTGGTTCCACATTTTTACCTGCAAATCTGTGCATGTCAGATGGCCAAGCTGCCTGCAATCTATTTATAGATTACAGAAGGACAGTCACCATGCAGGGGCTGACATGTTAATCCCACTCTGAATAGACAGTGTGCAGACACATATTTTGTTGTCCATTATAAATGAGTTGCCCAGAGCCATGTGAACTCTCTCCTTCAGTTTCTTTACTGATAAGGTGGATCCTCTTCAGGGACCTGGCAGTGCACCCCTGATCACCCCCTGCTTACAGAGCAGCCAACACACCACAGCAATGAGCTCCACACAGAAAGGAATTACACTCCCTTCCTGAACTGTGGGGTGGCTTTTTTAAAAGTAAAGCTGTTTCCATTTCCAGTCAAATCTGACAAATTGTGCCACACGCAATTTTTATGTGCTGTGGAAATGTTGACATTTTAAATTCAGCTTCCACGGGTGTGACCCAGCTGTGGACAGCAGTGTCAGAGCACAGCGAGGTGGGGAGTGCCCAGACACACCTGGGATCAGGTGAATCTGCAATGCAGCAGCTCAGACACAGGCCCAGGTGAGGCAGGAGGTGCAGCAGAAAGGGTAAGGAGTAAAGCTGACCCTTACTGTTATTGGTGCTGTTGCCATTAAAAGACCCAGCGGCGCTGCTGTTGTCCTTCTCTTTGTCTTGATTCTCAAAGTCCATGTTCAGAGACCTGCAGGGAACAAAACAAATGTGACAGATGAGCTCCAAACTCCAGTTTAGGCTCATCAGCTGCAGTTTCATTCCCTCTGCCACAGCACTCTCCTCCTGGAAAAGGCCTGTAATGCATGTTAGAAACAACAGCAGACACAGGGAAATGACAATAACTGAAGTGCTTAGGTCCAAATGAGGCCCCACATCCCAGGCTCTGACACTGAGATCAGTCACCAGTGTCTGCACTGGGGACTGTTAAATATCTGTGCTGCTGATTGTTGTTACCTGATTTCTGGGAAGGGTAGAACACGATGGAAGCAATAAACATTTCAATTCTCTTGTGAACTTGAACTCATTCCAAGTTCTCATTTTCGTTCCTTTTAATTTAAATTTGACTATCAAGTTTCATTTTTAAGACAATAATATTTCCTTCCTCAAAATGTTGTTATGAACGATCCGAATCAGCTTTTAAGTGCCTGCTTAATGTAAGGTCTTACTTCACTGAAAAAATCCCAGCAAAGCCCAGAAAATAACCAGATATATATTTAACATGCACACAGAACAGATGACAGAGGAAGCTCTGAATAAACAGGACAAACTGATACACTTTTATTAATCCATAGGAGCTGACAACACTCCCCTGAGTACTCAGCTCAGCTGTTATTGATTCATCTTTTCATGTTGATATAAACACCTTTCAAAAGTTCCAATTTAGCACAGTTTTCTACTCCTTTTTGCAACAGTCCTTCACTTGGATACAACTTTCAAATTAGATTCTAACACATTTGACATAACTTTCTGAAAAGAAGAAATTTCACTTAAGGTCTGCTTTGACCAGCAATAATTTCTATTGTTAAATTCAAGTGCTTTTTAGCAAAAATCAAGTTCACCACAACAGTTTCTCATTCTGATGTATGTATGGTATCCACAATTTAGCTTCATATTGACTTATTCAGACAAGCTACAGAGAACCATGAGAGCATCTCCCACTGTACAGCTCCTGTCTTAAGCTTAGAGCAGCATCCAAGTATTTCAATAAAACTTCCAGGTCAACAGGCATTAAACTTCTTTTCAAGTTTAGCTTAACTGAGTTATACAAAGTAAACAAATTCTATTCATTTATCAGACAAGTAACAAATACACCACAGTCTTCTAAACTATTCTAGAGGTGTCAGAGATATTTTTTGCAGTGCATTGATTATCTGCTGCAATGCACAGGTGACAAGTCTGTGCTGCAGTCCCAGAACCTGGAATTAGGCACAATCAGATCTACAGGATCAAGACACACATGGTTTATCAAAGACAGAGGGGTTCAGCAGTTTCACTCCACAAAACAAAACCAAGAAAAAGGCTCTTCTAGCATAGAACTGGTTTGTTTCCTTGGCTTCTATTAATCAAGTTCTCAACAGTGTTATGAGATTAAAGCAGGTTTTGGTCTCAGGGAAAACACAAGGAAGCTTCCACCTCAGACCTACAGTGCTTCTACAGACACCATGGATCATCAGCTAAAGAGTTATGGAAAATACAAAGAGGCAATGGAGAACACTAAAATTCTAACAAATTAATCTGTTGTTCTTAGCTTGTTCTTCTGAAGATCTCTTTGCTCTGCTCTTGTTTGGAGTGCCTCCATCCTTCACTCACACTCCCTTTTTCTCCATTATGCATTGTAGCTTCATAATTTTCCTCTCAAGCCATAAAAATCTGGGAGGAGGCTGACAGCCCTCCAGGACTTGGTCCAAGATTCAGGCAAACAAGATAATTCTTTTCTCAGTGCTGCATTTTGTTCCCCTCTGAATAAGCACAGTTTAGCAAGAACCTCACACCATCATTCTCCCAGTGGCATCAGGCAACTCGTAACTTAAGGGATTGCTATCAACAGAGAAAACTGGAAATAAAACCTATTAGATCTACTGCTCATAAACAACCTCAGCCCCTCTCTTTCCATTGCCATAGTGTCAGCAATTATTATTACCTATAAATATCCCTGCCTCCAAAGTAAGCATAAATTAGGAAATTACTTTCACTTAACAACACAGCTGCTCTTCCAAGCCAACTTCTGAATAATCTCCAACTGTTTTATGATTCGGCTCTCCCCTCTGCAACAAATTATCACTAACATAATAAAAAAAAAAGAGAAGTGATCTCTAAAACACCTTCCAAGAAAAAAGAAATCATACTGTAAAACAAGATGAACTCAAAACTGCTGGGCTGTAGAGAAATGGCAAGCTGGGAAACATTTGCTGTTTTGTTCAAGTTTCTCCTGGGCTCCCAAAGGGAATGTTGAGTCAGCATCTCCCCTGGGGCACTGAACTGCTCCACTGTTTCTTCTGTGGGTCCTCAGAGCTCCAGCTGGTTGCATTTCCAGTGCAGGGTTTCAAAGCAATCGAGGCAGGGTCCCACAGGGAGCCCCTTGGAGGGTTATGCTGAGGCCAAAGGAATGAGCAAGCTGCTGGCACGGCCCTGTCTGCAAAGCTCAGGTTCAGCTGTGGATCACTCCACTGCAGAAATGCCTCAGGGAAACCCTGCAGGAGATGTCCTTATCCAACAATGGAGAAAATAGGAACACAAGGATCGATCTGCAGAGGCACCTGCAGATGCAACTTATTGAGAAGTTCTTTCTTGCTCTACCAGGAGGACAGCCACCCACCCGAGAGCTCTGGGAATGCCACTGGAAAGCCAACCCTCAGCACACCATGTTCACATGGCACTGGGCTCACCATGTGAGCCACTTTCTATTCACACTCACATTTTGGATACCCAAAGCCCAGACACAGAAGGCCCAGGGTCATCCCACACTTCTTGGTATTTGAACAGGTACATTCTGGGTTAAATCTGGCTTTACATAAGCTGAGAGACCATGTCTGTGATGTGATAGGATAGGAAGATTTAGCTGTTACCTGCAAAGTAACCCCAACATTTAAGTCACAGAGAAGCATTTGGACGAGAATAGGTGGCTGTCTTGCCCTTGGAGACAACCTGTTTCAAGCTGAGCTCACCTCTTTAAAAATCCACAACTAATACATCTACTTGCATGCTCCAGTTTACAGATCAGAGTGGTTTAAAGGATTAGACTTGCCCCTTTGGCAGCCAATAATGAAAGTGTGTCAAGTTCAAGGACTGAGAGAAGTCAGAATGTACATGAGAGACACACTGAGAAGGGCTGGAAGCTGAAACTCCTGACCTGGCACAAACACAGGCAGGAAATGCTCATTCATGCACAGTCAGAGAAGGGCACTCAACTCCATCACTGCACTCTGTTCTGGTTCTGGGCTTTACTCACCATTTATCAGACATCCTTCTGGGTATACTGGGGGTTTGGGATATTTTTCATTTGTTTTGGACAAATGCTACTTCTATTAATAAGGACAGTAGACCAAGGCTTTCCCTTGTTCCCCTGCCTCAGATTAGATCCACCACACACGTGGATTTTATCCTAATGACTCACCCACCCAATTCTTTCTGATCCTATTACTGCACTTCTGTTCCAGCCACTTGCCAGGAATACTACAATAACTCTACCTGCTGCTTTTCAGTTCAAAATCAGAAACCAAACCCACCTTGTGCAACACAAAGGTTAACTAAGGAGTGCTATTTTCTTTCTGTCTTACAACAGCTCTGCAGGAGACGAGCACTCAAATCCAGATGAACACACCACTGCTGACAGATGAGAATGAGCACCCTAAGCTGTACCTTTTATCTTCCCAGCACATTGGTTTTCTAAGAAAATTCATCCGCTTTGCCAGAGTTTTCACTTTACTGCTTTAAGAATTTCCAACATATCATTTTGTAACTCACTACCACACTTCAATTTCTTAAATAAATTAATTGTATTTCAGACCCCTTTGTTAACACCACTGCACAATTTTGTGCAAAGAACTGCTTTTGACCACGTTCACTGATCAAAGAGGATCAGAGTTTGTCCAAGTCCCCAGCATAACTGTGGGTTTCAGCTCAGACACCTGCTAAAGAAACCTAAAACAGGAGATTAATAAGGAAAGTAATTTTAAAACCCTTGGACCCTATTTTGGTCTGTAACTCACACTGTGGGGTCTTCAGGACACACGCAAAGGCAAAAGACTAAAACAGGACATTTCCTCAATGGATCTGTACCCATCACCATCCCACCACTCCATCCACAGCGAGTCAGATTGCTCTGGAGTTGGCAGCCCTTGCTAGGTGAGTAGTTTAAATGTAAAGTATAGGACAAAATGCTAAGAGCATGTGTAGGTACCAACAGGAATAGGATAGCAAACAGCAAGGGAAAATTTTAAAGGGCAGGGAGCTCAAGAAAGACAAGTAATTTAAGTTCACACACTCCTGATGTTTTATATTGCACTATGTTTTTATAACTGAATTTTAATAAATGTTACAGCTTCTTGCAGTCAGATGTATAGTTCCTTTTTACACAATTGCATAAGTTCAAATAGTTAAAAATTTAATTAGTCCCTCAACTATATGCTAATCTGACTCAAAACTTGAATAAAAAATTAAACAAATACAACCTTGATTTTTTTTTTTATTCTGATCATCTCCACATTTTGTTTTCCTAAAGCCTTCTATTTTAACTTCACCAGCAGTGCTGTTACCTAACACTTGCTAACAACAACAGACAGCTCTTGCAAAAAAAATTGGCTCTTTCATTATATGACTTTATTAACTTAGAGTAGTGATATAAAACCTCCTATCCTAAACCAGCTGCAGCTTACATCATATGGATGAGCACAGCTATCATCTATTTCAGGAATACTCAAAGCAGACTGTAGTGAGTATAAGGCCTTTTATCACAGAGCTGTGGAATGAAGCAATGTTCTTCAAGATGCAGAAAGAAAATATGCTGTATTTAAGTTTAAAAAAATAATAGTTTCATATTGTGATTATATTGCTTTAACATGTCAGTATGAGCCTCATTCCTTAGGTGTCAGTACAGTAAAACAAACTGTAATACAGAGTGCAAGGCTAAAAGGATAACTGCTTTCTCTAAAGTTTACTCAAGTCTCCTAAAATGAGGCAATCTTCATTTTTGAAGACTCGAACTCATCCTGCAGCAGTCCTCAGATGCTTTGCAGGAATTCAACACTGACAGTGTTTCCCACTTCTCTATGAAGCTGTCACTGACACTCGAGCAAGCAGCAGTGGGACCCAGGGAATTCTGTTCTGTAGGACAGGTCTGAAATCACAGGAGAGCCTCCTCAATCTACCACCACTGGCGAATGCAGAGAAAATTCTGCTATTACCTTCTACCTGTCTCAACAATCCTTTTCTACTCTCTAAAACATGATTTTACAGAGCTGTCCTCAAGGACTGACTTTGAAGTTATCTTGTATGTGCTTGTACCATGACAAACAATTACATCTTTCAGAAATCCCAGCTGGCTATTATTTCTTCCTTTTCCATTTACTACTCAGAAGCAAATAATTTTTTTATGTTGCCTATGTCTGACAAAGATACAATGAAACAAGAACACATAAACTGTATTCAGTCACTTGGAATATTTTTACTTGAAAAATAACAACTCTGCAGAACCTTAAAAGAAAAAAATCTTACCTGAAACTGCCGTAGACTATGAGGAGAATAGAAATCAGGAAGGTAGACACTTGACTGGAATCCACAAGGGAATATGCCCTGGAATTAGGAAAAAGAAGGCAAATTTGTCATTGTGAATGTCCATTTCTCCAGTGCCATTTGCTAATTCTTTTTCTTATTTTAATATAAAGAGAGAGCTGGATGACAAATCATGGCAGCTCCCTCTGAAGTTCTTGTCCTATCTGGAACAAAAAACCTGTAGCTTGTGAATTAACTTATTATATTCAAGGCTGCAGCAAGAAAAACCTGAACCACCACCAAAGGACAATTCAAAAGCCTAGTGATAATTTAGTCTGACCTCACTAGATTCAGGGTTTTTTTCTTCAAACTCATTAAAATTGCTTCCATTGTAGCTACTGCAAAACCTGCACGTCAATAACAGTAACCTGTTTTCCATAACACTTTTTACATCTTCAAAGTGGCAATATGGCAGTTAAGGCTCACTTAGCTGGGGGGAAAAACCCCAAATAAACAAAAGAAACTCCCCCAAACCCAAAGCTCACAACAAGCAGGAACATGCCCTTATTAAACCACACACAATCACTTCCCCATTCCACCTTGCAGATCACTCAGTGCAGGATTACTGATGGACATTTCAGCAGGAAGCTTAAGCCCAGCTCTATCTGATTGATTTCCTGATGTAACTCTGTGTTTAAAGCATGGAAATTTGAACATTAATGCAGCACAGGCCACTGTGCAGGGGCACAGAGGCCAAGGAGAGGCTCTGGGAGTCACTCTGCAGCTCCCAACAGGTTTTCCATAACTTGTGCTAAAGTAATGGAAAAGAACAAGAATAATACTGGATGGTAATTGCATTAGTCCTATCCTACATAACTGAATATTTCTGAAACCAACCAAAAAGTCTAATTTCAGCAAGCCTATGAAACAAAGATAATTGAATTACATGACTGTTCCAAATTAAGTATCACTGAGCAAATAAAAACTGAAGATACGAGACAGTTAAAGAAACACTCATACCATTCCCAATTCAAAAGCAATTTAGAGATAATTACCAATCCACCAGACACACAGTTTAAAATACTTTCTTTTAATATATAAACACAAATGTGAATCTTCTACTACAGAAACATCACTGACAAACAGACTGCCTCTTTTAGATCAAATTATATACTTGTGCAATAAGCTTTTAAGAAATTAGAAACTGTTTTGGTTAACGACCATGAATAACTTCCACATATCTCCACACTAAAAGTGAAAACCAGGTATCTTATTGCTCATAATGTTGGCCAACACGTAAAGACAATCTTAAGCTTTAAGTATTGCCTTTTTTTTGTATGTATGACCTTTCCAGGTGGTGGAATAGAGGCCTAAAAAGCATCCATGAAGATCAATATAGTGAATTGCAAATACATACAACAAAATAACTCAGCACTTACAACCAGTGCACATAGCAATGTTCAGGTTATACACAATATACAGCACATTATTCTCACACCATGGTGACAGCTAAACTCACACCAAGAGGACAATCACAGTGGGTTTATGTCCTGTTTCTAACTCTGATTTCAGAGGGAAGCATTCCCTCATCCAGCCTTGAGCAAAGGGAAAGGAAAGCTTTATATTGTTTGGATCTGAGAATAAATAGTGGAACTAGTCTATTAAAAGATTACTCAGAACTCCACATCTATGAGAAAAACAAAATGAATGGAATTTCAGAATGGATTAAACATGGCCAGGGTAATACACTAAGTTTTATTAACTTATGTTCATAAAATTTTATCTTCACAAATCAGCAAATACTTTTGAGATGAACAGTGTTTTCTACATAATTCTTCATCCAGTGACAACACTGGAGGCTATGATAATTAAAATGCCATTTTGCCATGATTTTTAACGTTAGTAAAAATAACCCTGTAAATGTTAAAAAGATTCATTAAACAGATAAAATAGAGATGATACATGGACCATGGATCAACCCTGTGCATAATCCATAAGTTTTGTATTAAAACTGAGAGATCTCTGTTTTGATGAAAGGAACTGAATTAAAGCAAACCCATGTTAAACAATGATCTATCACATCCCAGCCCTGCTGACAGACTGCAGTGCTGCTCAGGACAGCAGCTGCTGATTCTGTGCATGGCAGACATGAGAATTCAAGTCCTTCCATCCTGCACAGGAGAAGTGCAACAGAGGAATTAGAAACTCAGGGATGTTTCCTGACTGCTCCCCATCCAGTCCTTGTAACAGGACAATCGAAAAGCTCCGTGTTGCTACCAGGATAATGGCCTGGGGAAATTCATATTCTCTGATATTCCAGAAAACAGGGCCAGGCAGAAACAGTCACACTTCTGAGACAGCTGGGAAAAAACAAGGCAAAACACCCAGAGTGTGACAGGCAGAACCAAGAGAGCAGCTCAGGAATGCCCAGATTCCATCCAAAGTTTCCAACACAAGTAACCCACAAGCAAACTTGAAAAACAATTTTACAATGCCAAAGTGAACCTCATTGTAATAAACCTCACATCTTTTAAACATTAAATTTTCCTGCGTTATTTAAGGTATTGCACAAGACCTGAAAACAGAACTGCATCCTAAAATCCTAACCACTGACTGGATGGACAGCTCGTTAAGAGACTAAAAAAATCCTTGATCTCAAATAAATACTTCCTAAAACATTAGTCTAGGTTAAGGTAATAAGCAAATGACTGTCACATGAAAGAATCAAAAAGTACGATTACTTCCAAGTTTTCAGTATTATTCAAAATGACAATGTCTTGCAAAGCAATTTGTAATTTTAACTGAAATTTGAATAACCTTTTATAAGTCCAACAGATTCCACATGCACAAACCAGGCGTATTTCAAGAACACAAGTTCATATACTCCCACTGCCAAACAGCATCAGTGCCATGTTCTTCTCAAATGGCATCAGCCAAAACCAGAAGCCACACCAATGACAGTTTTCAGAAGCTGCAGTCACACTTAACCAGCCTTCCACTGCACCTATAAAAATGAAACCAGCTTCCTTCTAACAAGGTATTTCTGTAAAACTGTTCAATCTTGGAACAAGTAATGGAAACTTACGCACAGAAAATGCCTGTAACAAGCTTGTGCCCAGTTATCCTTTGACATAAATACTGATTTCAGATACAATTCTCAGTATTTACAACACGACAATCTACAAAGAAAATAGTCTTCTTCATCCTCAATTTGAAAATTAATACTATTAATTAATAGTATTAATAATACTATAATAATACTAATAGTATTAATTAATACTATTAATAAACTGGATAAGACTATGCTAAAGGCTCCTTTGAAGACTTCAGTGCAGTTCACCTGTGTGCCATGTTACAAGAACAACTCCTTTCCAAACTGCAGCCTATGTGCAGAACACTGCTCAAAATACAAAGACAACATTGGTTTTCCCAAGGAAGCACATTTTTCAGGATTCTTGCACTACCATACCTGAAATTCAACATCCGTGTAAGGAAGCTGGTTTAAGAATTATGAATAAAGCTATCAGATTCTTATTTAGTTAAGTAACTTATTACACCCTAGTACTTAATAAAACCAAGCACACTGGTGCCTTAAGACCGTTTTCTCAGCCAGCTATTGAGAGGTGACTTCCCAATCGCTGCCTCTGCAACCTGAGATCTCATCTGAACCTGCACCTTTACGGGGCTGAGATCAATTTTCATAAATTCTCTGCCATCAGGCATCTATTTCTGGCAGCTTCACGGGCAAGTGCTCACAACACAGAGCCTGCTAAGGCATGCCAAGGCTGAGACACAGCCAGCACTGTTCCATAA
Organism: Thryothorus ludovicianus; assembly: GCA_013397245.1. Lineage (NCBI taxonomy): Eukaryota > Metazoa > Chordata > Aves > Passeriformes > Certhiidae > Thryothorus > Thryothorus ludovicianus. The sequence goes on along the minus strand of VZTB01017790.1, from coordinate 586,180 downwards.
CATATTCTGTGTGTGCCCCACAGGCTCACAGTGAGAGCATTGTCCAGACAACAATGGCAGCAGCGAGCTCTCCAGCCTGGCACAGACTGCTCCAGAGACCTTTACCTACAGAACAATTCCAGGGATGCCCAGCCACTGTGACACACCAGCACTCCAAAACAGCAGCCATGCAAAACACACCACACCACTCAGAGCTGCCCTTCCAAGCAGCACTCTCCGCTCTTCTGGCCAAAAATGAATAAGTTCTGTATTCCCAAGGGAACAGAGACCCACTTCATTCCCTGCTAGGGAAGATGGTAACCAGCTAATGAAACAACAGTAGTGGTGCTACACTGGAGACATTTGCAAACTCTTTTTCCTGAATCAGCAGCTGCAGGTCAAGCTCTTTTGCCCTGCCCCTCCAGGACCAAGCTCACCTGTCTTTGAGGACATTCACCCTAAGAGGTCTCTGCCATCTGCCTACTTTTTTCCTGTTATGTACTTTCTGGGTTTTTTTTCTTTTGCATTTCCACTCAAGAAGTTCACCCAGTCAATATAAGCATTGATTTTCATGTTTCAGCTCTTTCTTATCACCAAAAGATAAGCAGTTTCTGGATAACAGTCTTTCCAAACCTGCAGAAGGAACCCTTAGGCAAAGTCTGGTGATTCTTTTTGCCCTCTGTGTTCAGCAATAAGAATCTAAAACTCTCTTTGTTCAATGAAAACCCAAACTAGGAACCAAATGTGTCTCCAGATGATATTGCAGAGCATTACCCTCCACACAACCTACCTGTCACGGCCAATCTGAAATGACCACAAGCCAACAACAGCCATTAAAAAAGCAACTTCTCACCTTTTCTAATCACCTATTTGTCTTCATTTCATCTCTATATAACCATCTGCAAAATCACACACATAACCAGACTGAGGAACCTGCCTGCTTGAATAATAATGGAGAACAAATGGGAAAGTTTCTCAAGTGATTCAGACTCCTGAGCTGGTCCATCTCTGAACATAAAATTAAAGAGAAAAGACTTTTCAGTGGCAGCATTAGCTTAAGTATCCCAAAATTATTGCTTGAGATATCAGGGAAGTTTTATGTATTTGGAATAAAAACCCCTTTCTGTGTGCACAAGATGCCTACTAAATCTATGATCATAAAAATTCAGCCCATAGATGTTTCAGTAACAAATATCACTCTCAACTTGCAGGTACAAGAGAAATTATTGTGAAGAATTCTGCCAAGGGGGCAATGAGAAGCCCATGCCCCGAGGTTTCCATAGCAATGCATGCTAAAGGCCTTGGACATGAATCATTCTCATATAAAAGCTGCTGTAACAGCAACAAGACAAACCTTCCCTGCATATCTACTGTACCTGTACAAGAATGCAAACAACAGAGCAACAAATAAACAAATCACAATGATTGGGAAAGTGCAGCAGGTGAACTAAGTTCACTAAAGCTCACATGAAGAGAGATTGCATTTCATCATGTATTTTTCTTTATCAGTGATCAAAACATCCAAGAGTTCACAAGATTAAGGAAAACAAGACTATAAAAGGATGGTGAGTGTACTAGACAGGCTCGAGTATGGATGGATTAAAGTAGAAGAGCTTTTGCTGTGTTTTATGGGACCAAATCTACAACTTGCAGACATCACAGAATCACAAATTCACACTGGGAATGTAAGGAGATAATTTAATTCACTGATCTTACTCTGGGGAGAGACAATCAGTCATGACAGGCATTTACCTCATCTGTTGTTTAAAACACTAACTGGTGAAATAAAGGGATTTTCTTGACTTGCAATGTAAGAGCTTTTGACTACAATTTCAGTCCACAATTTTTCCCCTATAAAGAATTCCTATTCAAAACTCATGGAGAGCTTTTCATACTTGGGTAGAATTAATCCATCCATGAATCCACTTGCATATTTCAGTTTCTGAAAGATGTGGCTGCTTGAGAAGTGACCACACAAAACTTCAAATATTCTTCACCCCACATTAAATCCATGTCTACTTAGCCCATCAATACAATAACTTCACCTGCATTTCAAATATCACCCTTATAGTCAAATGTCCACTGTCTCCTCACAAGGTAAGTGACAATAATCTATGCCCAACAAAACAGGCACCTCAATTCTCTTCAAAAGAAAATTCCTCACAGGGAGGTGAGGTACCAGCATTGGAAGAGTGATGAGGGAGCATCTCCCTCTCTGCTCTGTACTCATCATTCACCTTCACAACTTGCTGAGGGCACACGTTCAGTGTGAGGGTCCCACCTCATGGGAACTCTTTCAAAGGGAAACAAACACAGCAAAACACAAAAACTCCCACCAAACCAAATCCCAACAATCAACTCCTGCTGGAAATCTGGTGCTCAATAGCAAAATCAAGGATGGAGAAAGCTTCCACTCTCCCCCCTACAAGGGTTTCATGTATTTCAAAAATTTTTTAGGGTGTTTATTCCATCAGTGATTGTCTTAGCAACAGAAAAACAGAAAGTCAAGAAATAGCAGTTGGTAAACTCAAGGCAAGTTGAAGAGTATTTCTGCACTTCCTCTGCCCCATGCCAGGTTTTTAGAGCTATTAACTCCACACAGAAAACAATATTTACCTTCACACAGCTGCACAGACCCAATGCCTGTGGCTTTCCTGGATCATGCAAGAATAAGGAAAATATTTTTCTCAATCTACCTGCTTTGCAAGCTTTTAAAACATTCTACTATTTCATTCCTTTAAAAGAGTGTGTGGTAACTCAGTGATTAGGGCAATTTATTGCTAAGAGCAATTCATTTCTGATGCTCCAGTACCTGGCATTTGTGAGCTGCCACTGCAGAATTATTTATTAAAAGCACAAATCAAACTCAAGGACTCCAGAGCACAGTCCTAGGGCACATGAAAGAAGAGCACTGCCATGGACATGAAGATCAATTACAGTTAATTGCACAAATACTCATTTTGGCTGGGGGTGGACTCACTCCATAGGTAAAACCAATATTCCTTTTTTCCTCCACTGGATTCCAGGTCAAGGGCATGACTAAAGAGCCTCTTTCAGCTGCCTTATGTGTGTAAGATATATACAGATTTAAGAGCCTCCATTAGGCTTGCTGCCAAACCAAAGTTAAATCTGAGTGTACCAGTTAAAGGTATAATTTTAAGTGTGAAGTCATGGCACCCACAGCTGTAAACATATCTCAACATTATTCCATTCTTTAGTGTGATTCATAGGAAAAGCAAGCAAATGACCATGGCTTCATTTACATTAAAGGAATAGCTTGTTTTCTAAAGTAAGTTTACAATTTCATCTCATTGTCACGTGCAGATAAGGTATGCTGAGTAATTCATGGAAACACGGGTTATGCCAGAAAAAAAACTTAAAACAAGTCTAAAGTGAAACCAAACAAAACAAAACAAAAAAAGAAAAAAGAGAAAAGAGTAATGTGAAGTGTCCCACTAAAACCAGACTTTCCTACACAGACTGTTAGGGCTCATGAAGGCATTTCAAATTGTAACCAGAGAATGATGTTCACCATGCAGAGATCTCAGAACAGCATTTTCATACTATTAAATACCATACATATTTTTTTTTTCTACTCATATGATTTTAAATCCCAATTACCTCTTCCATCCTTTCCAGAAAGCTGTTAAGCTGTTTTCTTAAACTATCTCTGCAAAATCAAATTCTAAGCTCCCAAGTAAATTGCTAAGAGCAAACACCCCTCTGAGTTCACTTTGAGAGGAAATTGAAGTATCCAGTAAAGCATCAGGAGACACAGTCTTGAAAAAAAAAATATTTTTTCTGTTAAAAACATTCTCTGAGCTACTCCTTTGGTTTAGCCAACTGCTTGCCAACAGAATAAGGAATTACAATTACATGTTCCACAGCGTTTAGGAATTACAGGCACTGGAAGATTTCCAGATTCCACATTCAGCTTGGAGCACTCATTTCCTCACAGGAATGGGAGCACAGCTTCCAGTTCTGCATGGAAGCTCAACAATACTGCACTGGTTCAAAGGAGCACTATCCAAACCAGCACAGGACAGTGCCCACATGCATCAAAATTATTTTCAGCTCCTGATGTCCCCAGAGCAGCAGTGGGACTACAGTAAACAGGATATTTGGGAGCAAAATTTGCAAACGGTGGTTAAAGGAGAAAAATTAACCAGTATACAGCTTCAAATAAATTATACTGGACACACATATCTGAGTATCAAGTAGCCTGAACCAAAATAAATATCCAAAACCAACACTGATTGTCTGTGACACTGCTGTCACAGAAAACAGTGCCTTTTTTATTTCACACTGGAACAGGAGCCTGGATATATAATTTTTATCTCCTACCTGAACGCACACACAGACACAGACAAAATACTTTTTTTAAGTTCCTTATGTTATTGAGGAAGGTTGGTTGGTTGATTTGGGTTGAGAGTTTTGCTCTAAACTTTACAAATGAAAGAAGATCTGGGAACCTTCCCTCCTTTCTTTCTCTCTCAAAGAAAGAAAAAATAAGCAGTCATGAAAAGCAGGGCATGCTTTTGCTGCCAAATATGTGTGACCACCAGCCAAGGAATCTTCTCCAGGAGCAAGATTTTGAAATTGTATCACCAGGTTTTTGAAAATGTGAAAAGAACATCTCTACAAGGATGATGCTGCAATAAGGGACCTCCACTGAAGGAGTATCATTTCAATGAGTTAAACTGAACAAGAATATGTGGAAAAACACTTTTGATATCAAGATACAGAGCTTGTTAGTAGCAAATGTTTTGTATTTTAATTGTGTCATGTTTGTTTTAACTGAGCTGTATCAGAACGCTGGCATCCTACTGCAGACCAGCCCCAGCAAACTGCTGAGCCAGGGCACAGCCCTGGTTCTGCTTCCTAAAACTCCTGTTACTGTTATCCCTTCTTGACAATCAAACCTGAAGGACTCCAGCCTATGATAGGATTAACCTCTGTTAATTTGAAAAGGGAAAGCTTGAGGTGAGAAAAGTCCAACAGGCTCCACTGCAAATTGTATCCACTTCAGCTTGCTCACCTCTGACTTCAGTGGCATTAAGTTTTGCCAACAAAACCTGCTTTTCAAATACTTGCCACTACAGTCAGCTTGGGGCTTGATACTAAAACTCATTCATGGACAGAAGAAGAAAGAAATGAAAAAATCATCACAGCTCCATTTTTGAGAAATGAGTTTTCATTCAGGCCAGCAGCTGCACGATCAGCAGGTGTGGCACAAAGAGGAAAGGAGTCAAGATGTGGCCATGGACAAGGTGGGACTAAAATCCTTCTGGGAACAGCTCACAGTCAGATCTCACTAAGCACATTGTAATACACACACACGTAATCCAAGCTTTGCTGGAGCTAATGTAAATTAAACAAAACTAACCTTCCTGTCTCCCTGAAACCAACTTTCCATGCAGAGGTAAGCACTGCTTTAATTAAGTTAATTTTCAAAACAGACCACAAGTACTGTAGTTGCTGCAATTATATGGAAACATTTTATAATATTTTCTGGTATTTCAGTCCTTTCAGATTTGTTTTTCACTAGTAAACTGCAGACAACTTTGCTCCAGCAGCACAGCCCCACCACAGTACAACACCTCGAGGCACTGGCTATTCACTAACAATAAACTCCAGCATCAACAATGGAGTATTCAGTGAGGTGTAGCCAGGCTGCATTTGCAAGGGCCAAACTATTAGTCTGCTTTAAAGATGCTTGAGGATGAGAAAAAAATACAAACCCCACTTGCTGAACTAACTAAAGAAATTATATTGTCTTTAACTGTCTTCATAGTTTATTGCTTTACAAAGGACTTCACTTTACTGCACAGAGTAGATTCAAATTTAGCTGTAGTGCCAAAAAAAAGTATAGAATATAGAATTTTTGTGGAAGAATTTAAACCAGTAAATGTCAGAACAGGATGTAAATCTATAACTATGACAATGCACATAAATATATGTATGAGACATCTGACAAAGCAAGAGAGTTGCAGCTTAGCCACAAGAAAGAACTGACCACACAGGAAGACTTTCCTCATCTAGAAAACGTTTCTACCTTCCACAAACAATCAAGAGGAGGACAGGAAGGAGGGAGAAGAGAGGAGGTCAAATCAAGATCTGTTACGCACAATCCTGTCCTGCCAGAGCCACAAGTATATTTCCTTATGTAAATTTTCAGATTCCAACAGACCAGTGAACTCTGCAGAGGTCAGTCCAATATTTAGCCTACCCCAAAGACTTGCTGAAACAGCTCCTCTATCTAAATTACCACTTTCAACTGTATGAATTTTCAAAAAATAGCCCTATTTACATCAGGAAAAAAGGCAAATCAAGGGTGTGGTTACTGTAATTTAAGTCTACAAAGTACCACTGTGCAAGCTGTCTACAGTTTTATGCTAGACAGCCTCATCGTGATCCAAATAACATCGTGTTTCAGAAAGGGCCATTTGGAAATGTCAGTGGTTATCCTTGGCACAGGAAAGTTTTCTGCAATTTTGATGGCTAAGACCTCTTTGGGTTATAAAGATACCAATTTATATCCCAGTCATATATGCAAGCTGGAGTTTTCAATCACTTGGTGGTACAGCTCTGCATTACACAGAAGGCTGCTCAGTGCTGGGTTTCATTTTATGGCACTTATTCTAATTACAGGGAAAAAATTAAAACTTCCCCAGAATCTTCACCCTAGGCTCCCATCTATGTTTTGATCTCCATAAGTCTTTTTATACTTATCAGAAAAGTTCATTAGTATGGCTATAATCACATAAAACAGAAGGATGCTCCCTCCTTCCAGGGTACAGTAAAACACATTTCCCTTGAGGAGGGTCCCAGCCTCAGCACACAGGAATGTCCCAGCCCAGTGCCACAGGAGCTGTGTGTGGCCCAGCAGCTGCTCTGGCAGCCCCAGCTGGGGCACGGCTCTTCCAGAAGGGCTGGGGCAGGGTTAGCAGCAGTGCAGTGCCTGTGCTGCCCAGCAATTCCTCTCATGACTCAATGCTGCCACATGTCCTGGTTTAGGGCAAATTTGGGACAGAATCTCCACAGGGGGCCCCTCCAGAGAGCAAACCCACACAGACCCTCCCCCCAGCCGGTTTGGGAACAACTCCTTGGAGAGAAACCTGTTTATTTAACAGGCACAGCACCCCCCAGCACACAAAATGAACAATACCCGATGACACCACTCTTTCACTGCTCTGAAAAAGGTGACAAATTCAGAAAGTCTCTCTCGGGGTGGTCGCTCTGTTATCAATCCCTCTGGCACTGGGGCAGCTGCTGCAGCCACAGGATGGAGACATTCAATGTTCCCAGGTCCCAGCCCAGAGCAGGTTCGAGTAGGTCCAAATAAAGGAAAGGAGAAACAGTCCAGGAAGAAATTTAGACTGTTTAGCTGAACTACTAATGAGCAGAAGCAAGAGCCAGAGCAAAGCAAAAAGCAAAAAAAAGCAAAAAAACAGCAGCAGGTACTGCCCCGTGTGTGTGTCCCACCAGGCATGGGGGAGAGGCTGAGAGCAAAACCAAAACAAAACATTGGCTCTTCAGAGGCAGCGTGAAAGGCACAGACCATGATATCAGCATGAACAGCACACACCAACGGGGGTACAAGCACCAGAACATCACCCCAGGACACCTCACCACAGTTCCACATTCAGCCAACAGATCTCAGAGGGCCCTGCACCAGAAGCTGATAAAACGGGGCAGTTGCTGTAATTTGCAGTTAAATATTTGTCCCAGCCCTCGCTGCTGCTCCATCTGGACCTGGAGGACAGTGGTGAGCAAATACCTCATCTCTGCCTCACAATTAAGAGATTCATATTTACTTTGCAAGTTATTGCCAAACAATCCATGTACCACCTCTGACAGGGCGTTCTGTAACACAGTCTACACACACAATAAATTATGTTTTCACTAAAGGAAAAATAAACAAACAGAACCAAATCCAACCTTCCCTCTCAAACAATCAGAGAACATCAAAACAAGTTCATAAAATTGGACATAGCCTTACTTCTGAGTATTTTCAAACCATGACACTCGGACTTTTAACTTTTTCTAAATTTAGAAAAGCGGGATAAGAAGACTTCAGCTCTATATTTGTTCATGTCAAGAACTACAAGAAGCTCCTTGGGTCTGTACTAGACCCAAAGAAAGCTCTGTAAGAGTATCAGGTTACTTTGGCAGACACAGGCACCAAAGTCAAACTAAGTTGAACCAGTCTATTTTCCAAACATACAAATATGATCAAAAGGCACACTGATATAAGCAGAAAGCATTATCATTATTCCTGATAATACAAGAAAAAACTGCTAGTGGTGCAAAAATGACTTCCAAGTAGGTCAAGGAACTGCCAGCAATGAATCCAGAAAATGTAAGGTTATGTTTCCTTTCTTCCTTGAAGCAGAAGCACTGACTGAAACACCCCTACTACTCTGCTATATAAGTGAAAAGCAAGGAGTTTAAAAAGGAAAAAAACCCAAAAAAACAACAACAAAAGAAAAAAACCAAACCCTCCACAGAGCTAGAACAAAAAGCTGGAAGAAAAATCTCACACCTGTAACACTGCAATAATATTTCATAGTTCCAGTACTTCATTGTTTAAGAATAATGCACTGCTATTCACAAAACCAGAAATATAATTCTAAAATAAAACAACAACATAATTTGCTTTTTGAAAAACACATGCAAGGCAACTTCTTTACAAATACTAAACTCCTTTAAACGGGAAATAAATTAGGATCTACATTAGCAATATGTCAAAGAGCAGCTTTTCACTGCTGAATGGATCCCACCCAGAGAGAATGACAAAGGCCTATTTGAACACACCACAATTCCCATGCTTGGTTCTGTTACAACTCAGGCAGTACAAAGTGAGAAATTAGGTTTAAAACTGGGATTTTCCCCTTGTTCTGATGCAACTCACACCCACAAGCACAGGACACACTCCACAAAGTCTCTTAATCAACAGGAAGAAATTACTGTTTTACTTAGCACAGAAGGACAACCCAAACAAGCAAATGTGTGTTTATTAGAGGAAGAAAATTTCTGAGCATAAAGCATCAAGATGAGACACTACACACAAATACAGGCAGGCAATGCAAGGTATCTGTGCCAAAGCCTGGGTGACTCAGGGTATCATGAAGCAGGAAACAGAATTTCAGCTTCAATTGTTAGCAAGGCACTAAATGCACATAAACAGACTCTAATGCAATTAACTTGTTAAAACTGCCTATGATTTACTACAGAAGTCAATTAGGGTTTTACATTATGAGTATTATGATTTCCCCATACTAGTGAGCCTAATAATGCCAGTATTTTGGATAGGCACTTTTTTTTCCTGAGGTGTTTTCTTAATTTTCATTTTTTTGAGTCATGTGGTGTAAGAGCACACAATCCAACCAGCACAGGAGAGAAAGGAGAGAGGGGTAAGGCAGGCTTGGGTATGAATTTAGTTTTAGTGTGAGCAGAATTATTAGCCTGTCACTGGGATGAGTGCAGAGAAGAGTTTGTAAGATGACTACGAGAGATAGGAACTGACTTTATTTAGTCTAGAAAAATACACAGTAAAGGGAGAAGTTAGCTAACAGGCAAAACACCAAGTGGGAGAACTATGAGATTAAAATGACCTAAAATTGTGTCACTCACAATAGGGGAAGTTATATTCTTTCCCAACACCAAACTGTAAACTGATCCAATTTTCCCCTGAAATTCAATTTCTTTTTCCAATTAACATCTCCATAGTCACAGGAACACTAGTGACAACACAAGAAGTGCCAGTTCTTCTTCAAAGTTTCACCCACTGTGCTTTTTTAGGGGAGGAGACTCTAAGACCCAAAGAACACAAAACCCAAGTGGATCAGTTCCAAATGCACTACCCAGGATGTTCTTTTCAGTCTCGAGAAACAAGAAAAAGAAGGAGAACATGTCCTACTGCTCTTTTGTACTCACTTATTCTAAACAGTAGAGGTTTAATTAAATGATAATGTTCAGAGATTATTGGAGGCATCTCACATGCTGAGCTGAGTCTCCAAATGCTGAAATGCTTATTAAAAGCAAATTTTCTTAACAGCAGCTGTCATGTCTTCAATATTGCATCACAAAAACCTTTTGGACAAACTGAAGTACAGGAGTCTTCATGTATGGGACCAAATGAAATCTCTGTTTGACCAGCATCCAATTATACCCTGCTGAAAACTGGACTAGTTTTATCAGAGATACTGTCATTTCATTATCCATCATTCTCCTTCTACAAACACAGAACTGAAACGTACACCTCAGATCTAGCACCAGACAACACAGGGAGAGTCTCTAATACTCTGCAAGCCCAGGGATAACCAGGTTTGAAAACTACTAGAAATCCCAAACAAAGCCAAAAGACTATTTTTACTGGAAGAAATGTTTGCCTTCTAAAAAGCAAACTTCTAGGTAAAGGCATTGAGATAACATTATACAGGAAAGTTAAATTCTCTCCTGTTTCAGGCAATCCACTAATTTGCAGCAGTCATTCTAAATACACATCTCATTTCATTAATTTAAGCTGTACTCCTTTAATGTGTATTTTAGGCTAGAGAAACTGCAACACAGCAAAGTAGAGATCCACTTCTAAAAAGAAGTTTTTCCTTCAATATTCATTAAATGCCACAGCAGAGTCAGGTTACATTTTTTCCAGCATAAACTGAACCCAGACAAAACTCCAGTCCAGCCCTGACAGGAGCAGCCACATCAGATTTTTCAGGAGTTAGTAAAAATCATGACACTTCCAAACACATGGATAGAAAGGAAAACACATAAATGCAAGCCAGGTTAACTTCTGTTCTTCCCATCTTTAACAGAATTGCTCTGAAAAGTGTGAACAGACACTTTAGTATGAATCCTGAACCCACAGAAGCAATGGTCTCCAGTTTTGACCTTAAAATAATTTCCCCAAGGATTAGGGAACTAACAGCTCAATTTTTTTTAGGAAAAACAAAGAACTGCTGGGCTCAATAGGGATGTCCATGCAGCAGCAGGCTCAGAACAACTTAATATATGCCTGGCATCCAGGAGCTACTATAAAACAAACATGATGTGGTTTTGAACACAGGCTGCTGATGCCATAGCAGAGGACTCAGCTTTCCAGGAAATTTTACATGCTGGAAGCCTAAATGCTGATCCCTCACCATCTGTTTCAATTCACATTTTCATGTAATGTATGTAGCGAGTAACAAAACATAAATCAAAGGGAGTGACCGGATTTAAGCACTTCAAATAAGAAAAAAAACAGTCTTTTCAACCTGGCAAGAGTCTCCCACTGTCAACATTCAAAGGAGAGAAATCAAACTGTATTTGTGGGGAGGAGCAATCTCTTATCACACCAGCAAACACACAGCTGCAGAGACAGAAGCTTTTCAGCATGTACACACAAGAGTTTTGATAACCTTTAAAGGGTACATAAAACACCCAGGTATCAATTAGTTTTAAAAATTGCCTCCCACCTGAAGTAGATTTATCATTTTATCACCAATATTAGAAAACTGGAATAGTAACTAACATTTAAAAATCTGAAGTTTTTCTGCTTAAGGAAAGAAAGAGTACAGTGCTAAGGACACTAAAAACGTCCTGAGAAAATAAAAAGAGGATGTCACAGCTCTCTCAGCAGCACCTGGAAACTGCTATTGGAGAAAAATAACCCTGAGCTGAAAATGCAATGTTTCAGCAATCAATATTTTCATAATACATTACCATATTTTCATAAGATTTTTGATTTAGTCATTCAAGGTCCAAACTAGGCAGGCAAGATCCATTTTAAAAGCAATATTGTGTATAATCAAGGGTATAGGACAGCTCATATAAAAGAGAAATCAGCCTTTGTTTGAAGTTATTTCAGTTTTAATTCATTTAGCTTTCACAACTTACCTTGAGGGTTTATTTCCATACACACACCACACATATGGGAAAGACTTAAAATCGTTACATATAACTCAAATTTTCTACTACAAATCCTGTATCGTACCTGTGCCATTTTTTAAATTTCTGAATCCAGAAAACTGTTTAACACTGACAGAGGACAATTTTCTCCAATCAACTGATCTCAATCAATTTTTATTCAGCCAGAATGGGAACACCTGGAGTCTTAGAAATGTTTCAATATAATCTTTACGTCCCCTAAAACCACTCCTAATTTGGCACCTCTGCTTGGTTTCATCCTTGCTCTGGATTCCAAAGTCTCAGAGCCACCTACAAAAATACTACAGAGCTAAATCCTCTGATATCTTTCTGTAAATCCCAGAGGTACTTTAAGCAACAGACCACTCTGAAAATACCTGAGTGCCCTGGGAAGACAGAGATCACACTCTCTTGTGCTGCATCTATATTGCTGCTGAGATTTCTCGCTCAGAAACAAAATGCTTTCTTGGAAAAGGTTCTGTAGTGAACATCCAGATGTTTAACCTTCCTAAAAATAACCAAGTTCACCCTTGGAACAGTCATAATTCCAGTGCACCCTTTAGGCAAAAGCACTCAGAACTAGAACATAAATTCACTCCAACAAAAGTTAAACTCGGGAAAATGTAGTAGCAAGATGACAAAGCTGATTTGAACATTAGAATTTTTGGTTGATTGTTGAAGACACCTACTAAATTTAGACACAATTCACAGTGAGTTTGTCAAATGCATTGATTCATGTACCTAAAAACAATATGCTATTTTGGGACCAAAATAATATTAAAATGCTATTTCACTTTCATAACGCTACTCAGATTTGATTGTGCAGAGTGAACAGAGCAAAATGAAAAATTTAAAAATATCCCTTAATCATCTTTAATGTTTTATTTGAAAATTATTTTTGCATAAGAAGTAAATCATGATGAGGATGCAGCTAACATAAATTTTAAGCTGTTTTTAAAACACCATCTCATCATTGTATGGCACTGGGGAGACTTTTTAAGTTAAGATTTTATGCATGAGCAACTGCAACTTGTGGTCCACAGATTAAGCACAACAACAACAAAAAACACAAAGCCCAAAGTTTCAGACATTTTCCCTGCCTGTTTTGTTGTCTTCATTTTAAGACAGTTCTAAATAAAAGTATTTGAAATGCAAGGAAAGGCAAATAATTATGCAAGAATGAACAAAGTTGGGCAACATTTTAATATGAGAGAGAAAAATGTGGCAAAAAGGTGACAGATATTTGTGGATGAAAAAATGAAGAGAATTTTACCTCAAAGTGAACGTCTTTTATCAGGACTGAACACTGGTTTGTTCAGATATTTTTCTCTAATATGTCCTGAAATTTCTTTTAAATATAACACTATAACTCCCAGAAAACACATTTTCAACCCCAATTCTAAAAATCCTAAACACACAGAGAACCACGCACCTCTCAAGGCAAGGGCTCACATTTATTAGTAATGCTGCAGGAAATGTTGAGGCTGCACCTCTGCAGGTCAGAGCCGAGTTCTCAGTCAGCAGCCAGGACTTGCTGGCACCTCAGCAGGTAGATGGGAACAGTTCCCTTTTCCTGGAACTGTGTGCTATCTATAAATTTGGGATGTTCAAATGGACACAGGTTATTCAAGTCCCTCTTCCCTGGGCACCTGGAGCCCTTCACTTCCAAGATCAGCTCCCGAGGCAGCCAGTGGAGAAGGAAACACCTGCCCAGGGCTGATCACCTCTGCTCTCTCCATTCCCTTCAGGTATTTATGCAGTTCTAGAGCTGAAATCTAAATTTTAGTTGATGTGAATAAGCACCCCATAATATCTGATATATTTCTGGTTTATACCAGTAAGAATTCAATTAACTTCTGTAGGTTTTGCATAATAGTTGGTATTTCCTGTCTCTGATTAATAACTAATTGTGAAGGAAAGATACACTGGATTAGTAGTATGATTGTAAAGAACTACATGTAAAACATACATGCAAACCCCAAGAGTTTTTGCTCAATTCAGCTCATGATGAAGTCCCCATTCTTTGTTCTTTCAACAGCTCTCACTTATTATGTTCACCTAAGCAACCCCATGGGAAACCACAGACATTACTAAATATTAGAAACTGTGGAAGGCAAATGCTGGATTTGACCAGGAATGTGATGACAAAGAGTTTGCTCTAGGCTTCTTTCATGTTTTAGAAAGCCAATTTGCTTTCAGTTCATTTTAGGGGGAGAATGACATAGATTCCAGAGACGTAGTCAGCTATATGAAATCTTGTTTCACAAACAGAAAAATGAACCACAATGTCTGCTCTCCTGGAAACAGAGGATAAACATCTAATCACATAGGCCCTTACAAAGGAAAATATTATCTTTTATTAAGAAGAAAGACTAGAAAAACATTCATTTTCAATATTAGGCATTTGATTTGCTGCAATAAGTGTGCAATGACAGTACAACTCAGTTCCAGACATGGAGCAGTGTGAACTACCACAACACCATTGGTAAGGCTGATGATTTTCATTTTTTTCTATCAAACAAGATTTAGCAATAACTATATTTGAAGAGAGAACAAAGCATATAAATTACCCACCAAATTTCACACACGATGTAATTTAATTCATCTTACCTTCAACAAGAGAAAAAGAAAAAAAAAAGCAGAAATAGTATCTGGCTTACAATACACAGTCACAACATAGCACAGAATTATTAGTTTTAGAGTCTCCACTATTACATGGGGAAACAAAGACACTGCCATCAGCTCTCTTCAGCGTTTAACTTCCCTAGTGTATAACACATACCTTAATTAGGTCTCCTAATTTCTCTTTGAACTCCAACCAACACCAAAATAGTCTGCTGGATTTATTACTCACTTGCCAGATTATGCAATGGCTTCCCATTCATTTCACAGTTACAAAAGAGTCTCCTTTGGGTTTGCAAGAAGAAACTGTAAGAAACGTGTAAGAAACTGCTCAACATGAAAGTGCCAGTCATCAGTTCTCAGGGAACTCATGGCCTCCTCAGTTTCAAACCCCCAGTCCAGAGCAGAAGGGACTCTCTCAGTGGGTTTCTCTCCTGTGGAACACAAATCCAGCTGGGGCACAGCACTGCTCCTAACCCTGTGCCTCCACATGCACCAGACAAAACATGCCTGGCTCTTCTCCTCCCTTCAGGAGACCTTACACGTAAATCTTCTAACAACGCTTACTTATTATAGTTCAAAACAACGGATAAAGCTTTATTATCAAGCTTACATATTTCTACTATCTTACTTAAGATATTTTCTAAAGCCTACCTCTATAAAACACAGAGCATTATTATTTCTTAACCTTACATCTTTAACCTTCTTATACATTTCTCCACTCTAAGATTTGCTTTCACACAGCTTTGTAAAAGTTTTATACCTTTTCTATTTCCCACAAGGAGACAGATACCATGAATCAGAAGGTCATGTATCTTCATTGGAAATCTGTGAGCCACCTTGGCAGTAACTGCTCTATAAATTTATAAGACAGATAAATTGTGAGCATAAGTAAGCTGCATTCCTTCCCTGCTCATCTTTCTGTGCACTTCTAACAGTGTCTTAATTAGCAGCATGAATTATTTGCCATGGTAATATGGAGATATTCAAAGCACAGAATGATAATTTTCCTGAAAGTTCAAACAAGACACTGGCTGGAGATGCACCTCCTGAGACATTATTAGGAAAAGACAAATAAAAATATAAGCATCACTACCACATCCAAGGCCAGACTATTGCACAAGTGAAAAATTTCTTTACAAAACACAATAAAGGTGCATGAATGCTGTGGGCTATGAGAAATGGAAGAGTCCAAACACAACTGAGCTAGTTCCTAACAATGTTCAGACAAATTGTGGCAAAATACCAGTGTCTGCAGTAGTTAATTACAGACTTCTGATGCCATAGCATAAGCCATTCAGTAGCAATCATTTTCATTCAAGGGGTTAAGCAATTATCAATTGCTAAAAGAAAGAAAGAAACACAACAAAAAGCCCCCAGTCCAAGTAAATGCCCCAAAGCCATTCCAGCAAACAGAAACACACACCAGCTCTCCTAATTTCTGTTCTGACTGTATGGAATATGCCTTAGTGTGGAAATCACAACTGCTACAGAACCCAACATAGCTAATAAGCAAAGCAGGTAGCTGGTTACCTTGTCACTAAACTCTGCTGATATCATGGACTTCCAGTTCTCTCTTAATGCCATGAAAATAACAACACAGATCTTAAATCCAACCAACACAGTGACAGAAAGGGTTTCTCAGCTGTTCTCTTCACATTTTCTGCTTCAGTGAGTTTTCCCAACTTTCCAGCAGGGAAAGCACAGCTTGGCTGGCAGCAAGGAGGGTCTGTCACTGATCTAAACCAGAGCAACACTACAAGAGAAATTCAGAACCACACCACTACCACACAGCAACTAAAACACACCAGCTTCCTTCAGCCTCACCCAGCACACCTTCACATTCACAAGATCTTTCCTCTTGGAAAGAATGGAACCAATTCAGTTTGGTCAATTCCCTAATTGCAAAATCAAAAGCAAGTTGTGATACATTTAAATCTTAAAAAGCAACTTGAAAGATTACATTTGTGAAGAAAATTGCGAATGGCATTAGTCGTGTGGGATTTTTATCACCATTTGGTCTTAGCCCACTTGCCTTGTATCAGAAATGGGTGGGTGGCACATCCTTAAGTTTAGTAAGATTTTTTAAAAAAGAAAAAAAAAGGCCTAGTTACAACATGCTAAAAATTCCTCATCATCAAGAAAACATCCACTTAGCATTGATTACCAAAAATATCTCAACATATATACCCAAGACACTTTTAGTTACAAAACACCTACTACTCAAAGCAACATTTGTTTCCAAAACAAGAGCACTATGAATTTCTCTTAGTTGGGCATTTTGCACAGTTACTGTCCTCAGGCGTCTACAACTACATGGAAATCTAAATACTTGCTTCATTTTACAGTGCTTGCACAGAAAAACTACAGGACATCACTCCTCTGATAAGGCACCACACTAGCTAAGATCCATGAATTCACATCATTCCTACAACTATTTTTAATTTCCTTTGTTCCTCTCCCTGTACAAACTTTCAACAGAAGAATTAAGTCACAGAAATGAAGGATAAGTTGGATCTCTATGGATTATTTGGGACATTATTCAGTGTCCAGAGGGTTCAAGAGATGCTGTTATCTCACTTCAACAAATTTGGAAAGACTATAGCGCTGCAGCCTTTCCAAATTAGTCATATAGACACTATAAATAGATTGTCATGGAGTTCTAGAATCCTGCTCCTCCAAAGCTATCCATTTCCTATGCAGTACCAAGATACAGGACATTCAGCAGCCAGTTTCCTAACAGCGCTGAAAAATTCCATTACAAAAAACTTCCAATAGCTGAACTACAATCAGCAAAATAAGGGCTACTGTCAGTAACAAGGGATAACAAACTTTCACACTTTACCCTAATGAAAGGGAACTGTATAAGTGTCTTCCAGAACTGGAGCAGTAAGTTATTTGAACCAGGTTCCAGACAATTGAGTCTTTAACATAAGAAAACCTAGCCTGTCTTCTACTAATGCACTTCAGTCTCATCCCACACACTGTCAGCCACCCAGGTCCAGAAGTGGCATTTTTCTGAATAAGGTTGTTCAAGATAATTCTACACAACTAATTGCCCAACTCCACCCTTCTCTGGGTCCCCTAACAGCCACATTACCCAAGAGTAAGAATGTGCTGCAGATCCAGAGCTAAGTTCATCTGAAGTGCAGCTGAGGCAGGCGCATCATCCCGAGCATATTTATTGACAACGTTCCATCTTACACTGAATATTATGGTTGTCGTGGTGCCAGCAAGCAGTCAAAAAAGGACAAAAGAAAACAGATTATTATGTGGCAAAAAGGGAGGACTCTCAGGACATACAGGGCAATTCTTGTTGGCCTGCACTACCCTGCCAAGAGCCCCAGAGCAAAGCTGTGACTGTCCCTCAGCCCGGCCAGAGCAGCACAGACTTTGCACAGCCTCGGTGCTCAGCCCGTCTGACACCTGCCAAGGTGGGAACTGAACTCACTGCTCACTGCCCCGGCTGAGCAGCACAAACAACCCAGCACCAGAGACAGGACAAGCTGTGTCACCTCTGAGGACCTCATGAACGACTTCACCTTGAAAATCTTACTGGAATGCTCTGTAAGACAAATGTGTAATAGCAGCTTTGCTTGGACAGGGAACAACACACTGTGCAAAAGGACTGTTTCAATATTTATGACAACAAATCTTATTAAATCTGTAACCTGACTTCTTATGGGATGCAGAGAGGTAGGTAACAGACTAAACCAAAAGAGTTCAGATTAAAGACATATCTCCACTTGAAGCAACACAGTAAAGAACACACACAAAAGGTACAGCAGGTTTTCTAACAAGAACACAGAGGAATATTACCACTCGACACCACATTTGATCACTTCATCCAGAAGCCAAAACCAGAAGATGAAGCTGATCCTCTCTGATGTGTACAGTTTCACCCAAGACACACAGATGACACCTGAGTGGCCTAACTTGCTCTCAGAGTATTACCTAAAGGCAGTCTGTGCAAATTCCTGCTTAACTTCTTTACCAGCTCCATCCTTTATCCCCAGGCTCTCACTGCAGCCCTGCTCCTCATCCTGCACAGGCATCCCAGGGCTCTAATCAAAGCTGCACTCCAGGAGACCAACTCAGACCACCACAAAGTCTGTGTCCAGTTCTGGATTTGGTCACTCCCAACATACCAGCAGTAGAGAAATTCTGCCATCCAACCTTGTTCGAACTATCTGGAGTATACACTCACTGCAGTGAAGGACTAATAGAAGAAGGATTTATTCACATTCAGAACATTTCTTTTGTAAGTGACAGAGCTGCTCACACAGAGTAGAAATCTGACAGCAGAATGTGCTGCAAATCTCATCTCCTTGCTAAGTCACTGCCTCCTCATAAAGCAAATGCAACAACTGAAGAAAAACCGTGGTTAGGAACAAGAAAGAGCAGGAATGCTCATACTAGAACCATGCAGCTGGTTTATCTGTGAGATGCAGGTGTTTTTGGCAATGAATGTGACAAAAACGTGACATACACATCATATGGGTTAACAACTAGAACAGCTCCCAGGAAGACAGCAAAGACCCCAGGGTCTCTATCTGTTCCCTAAACTAGGAATCATCACTTTGTGGATTACACAGGTTCAGAAATGCAGCTAGCCTAACTGATGGAAGAATACTCACCCAAAACTTAGTGTACAAACACATTACAGAGTCCCCTCACATCTGGAGGATATTGATCTGAATACTACATTGCTTCCGAGACAAAACACATCCTTCCATCCCAACATATAAAAAAAAGTTTTGTTTGAAGGTTTCATTTCCACAACAATTCTTGTACTTAAGTTACAAATATGCAGAATACCGTGACAGTAATATTTTTAAGTTATCAAAACATAGTGGGCTCACTAGTATGAAAGAAGTTGGCTGTTTTTATCACAAAAATCAGAAAACAGGATGTTTTCTCACCTATGTTGACTCTACTGTTGACTTAAAAAGCCAAATCAAAACCACACCTCAAACCTCTTGACACTTAGACTGGTATTTATTGATTACGTGCTTAGAAATCCAAACTCTTTTTAGCAATGTATCCAGAAGTCAGATAAAAAAATAAAACTAACAACTAATAGTTTAATCAAAGCATTTAACAATCACGCCATACAATCAACAAGCCAAAGTCAAATTGACCAATATGACCTTGTCAGAAAGAGCAGCTCTGGGTGCTACTGATGAGCTGCTTTAACACAGGACAGGATTAGATACTTTATCACCATGTGCCTGGGTAGAATGAAACATTATTTTATCAACATTCCATAAAAGAATGACTTAACACCATCAGCACCCAACTACAACTCTTCAGTGACAATGGTAAAAGTACACTCCTGTGTCAGAGTAGCCAGTCTGTCTGGCCAGATTTAAGCAGCTTTCATCATGCTGACCCTGTATTGAGACAAATTCATGTTGTCAGATGATGGCTGGTGAGGTTCTGAAATGAACACAACTATTCACAACTGCACCAAGTCATGAGGGGGTTCAGCTGGCATGAAAACACCAAACACTGACCTTCAGAACGGGCACCCTGCTTTTGACACCTCCTAGTGAGAGGCAAACTC
>VZTB01017790.1:528785-556357 GCA_013397245.1 Thryothorus ludovicianus | reverse complement strand
GCCGAGCCGGGGCCGAGCCGGGGCCGAGCCGGGGCCGAGCCGGGGCCGAGCCGGGGCCGAGCCGGGGCCTCACTGCCCGAGCGGCCGCGTCCGGCGGGGCGGGGCGGGAGAGAGGTGGGGGACCGAGCTTCTCCGGCAGAAGAGCAGCGCGAGCGGGCGGGTTTTGGGGCCGGGGGCTCCTGAGGCGAATCCCGAGCGGGCGGTTCCTTCCCGCAGCGGCGCCCCGGGAGCGGGGCCGAGCCCGCGGTGCCGGCGCTGCTCCCGCTGCCCCGCACGTCCCCTCGTTCCCCGCATCCCCCGGGGTTCCTCGGATGCAGGGTTGGGTGCTGAATGCACCGTTCAGGTAAAATAATCCCTAACTGCGGTGTTAGCTCAGCAAATGCACAGGTGTTTCTGGAGATGGCGGTATTTTCGAATTTGTGATCTTTGAAACCAAGCGAAATCAATAGGATCAAATGCTCAAAATGTTTGTGGTTTTATTTTTAAGAAGGAAAATAACATTCCAAATACTTTGACCAAATAAAAATCATGTGTTTCATTTCATTGCCAGCTCGATATTAAACCTATGCGAGTCTCAGGCAGAGGAGCTGCTGCGTTGATGTTGGTCTTGTCTCTCCCTGGTTTCTGCTGCCAAACCCTCAGCCCTACATTAAGTTTCTGCCAAATGCAGAACTAGTGCTTCTTGCTCGGCTTGCTCACGTGAGTGATCCTTTCCTCCTGGGAGTTCACTCGCAGCAATTTTGTGCGAGTGGGGCTTTGCAGAGCTTGGATCAATTGTTCCAGGCCAGCTGTGCATTCCCGCTCATTGTCCCTTGCAGTGTGGGAGAACAGCCAGTGTGAACACACAGAAAGGGGTGACGTAACTGCATCAAATATAAATAGAAGAACGAATGCCTGGCACTGGTAAAAATAGGTATTTGTTTTAAAAACAAGAATGAAGAAATTCTATGCCTCAACACAATTTTGTTAAAATCTTCCAAAAAATAATGGGACATTGGGACATTCTTGTTGCATCTACAGGGATTCCAGATGCCTCTGAAATTTGGAGCCCACTTTAGTTTGTTTCTATTAGTGGATTGAATAAATTATTCTCATGCAGTCCATCTCATTTATTCTCTTAAATGGAAAATCCTTAGGCTGGTGTGGAGTCATGACAGAGGAGTAAAAACAAGGAATGTCTCTGTTCTTCTTTGCTGTGTCACCAGTTTCTGTGTAATCCTGGGCAGATCACTCCATCCCTGCTACTTGGCTCCTTTGTCAGTACAGAGGAAACTGCAAAGTGTTGCAGCCACCTGAAGATTTTGGGAGCTGCAGCAGGAAGATGCTGCAAATGCAACACAGGTTTGACTTGGTCTTGGTGGAGGGAATGCCTGGGATTCCTGTGCTCCAGTTTAACAAGGTTTTTATTAAGATGGTGCTGGACTCTGAGGGTTTCTCCCCCTGTATCTTTATGCTTTCAAACCAAGAGATACGGGTTGTGTCACTTCAGCATCCAAATCCTCAGTGTTTTTCCCAGCCCTTTGGCCTTGTGGACAGGAATGACCTTACAGCTCCCAACGTAATCAGCCCTTTACCCACTTACTGACATCTGTTTCAGAATCGGATTTACCAGCCATGAGGTGGAAACGCTCCAAGCACGGTGCCTGACTGGGTCGTGGCATCCCTGCTGGGGTCAGCCGTGGGCAGCTGTGTGTGCTGGAAGGATGAGAGGGAGGAATGCTAAACTTTCCTCCCATCCACTTCGGGCTAGACTACCTGGAGAAACCTCCTGCCCTGTTTGATGCCTGTGCCCATGTGGGCAGGGCGGAGAGCTTTGGTGGGTGGGAGAGAAGGGAGGAGTCACCTCAGAGCTGGAGCTGGGGGCTCCACAGCCCCGGCAGGCGGTTTGGGGAAACTCTGGTGTTCCCACACACACACACACCCCGTCTGAAACAAAAACAGGCTCTGGGTAGGATTTGCACAACGGATAAATTATCTGCTTTTGTTCTCAGCACAACAGGAAGACCTGCAGAAATGCTTAGATAATGAACAAATAATTTGGAATCCTCACTCTACTGTGAGGTGCAAACCTGAATGCCTAGAATGCCTGGTTCTGCTACCCTTTTCATTGATTATAACAGAGTAAATGCAAGAAGAAAAAAAAACCTCTCAGCTCTTCTAAATCAATGCAGAGAAAGATAAATCTGGCTTCAGCCTTGTCTTGATACTAAAGAGCCTTTCCTAATTTTTTTTTGCTGAGAATAAGGATGTAAAACTGATATTGGTATCTATGAAACAATATCCCTGCTTTGTGTTCATATTGAAATAGCTTCCAGTTTCTCAGCCTTGCAAAATTTCCAGCACATTAATTTGGCACAAATGATTTACAGCTGATGAGCAATTAAAGTATAATTTCTTTCCAGCATCTCAGGCTTTGTGACTAGACTATTAAATGGTTTTGCAAGCTTGCTCTGTCATTACAGGATAGCGGTGGGATGAATTCACAGGAGAAATTTATTCCTCCTTGCAGACCCAGCATCTGCTCTCACTGCAAACTGGAGCACTGCTTGCATTCCTCAGACAATTTTCTCAGCACATCTTTTGTACAGTCTTTCTTTGGACCTACAAGAGAGCTTTAGTCTGAATTTCAGTGACAGTTTACTCTGACATTACAAAGTCCTCCCAAAATACCTGTTCTGCCTGGAACCTTTGATGTAGACTGATGCTTTACTTAGACTTGTCAAGGTATTTCAGAACTAGCAGCAAACAAAACCATTTTTTAAATTATTTCTATATTTGGAAGGGCAGCTCCCAGAGGCAAGCGTGGTAGAGAAAAATCAGATGAAAGTACTGGCTACAAAGAGTCCTCACCTCCAAGCTGTTTAAATGTCAGCACATGACATTTAGCTAACCATGTCTTGATTCTGCTGTAATGGAGGTGGAGGGAACCAGAGGAGCTCCATGTAGACACTTCACCCTTCAGGAAAGGACATGACAGGTATAGCTGTCAACCTGGCTTTGTTTAGGAGGAACAAATAGCATGAAAATGAGCAGAAAAGGAAGGAAAAAAAACCAAAAATCAAGAGATCCACTTCTGACTGTACAGCTGGGAGCTACACTAGGCTATTTCATTGTAAGATCCTTGTGGGATTCCCCTTTATAAACCCAATTAAAACGTGAATTGACCGTGTGTGACACGATTCTCTTCACTACCACCTAGTGGGAAACTGAAGGATAACCCAACTCCAGAGCTGCTCCTGACCTCCAGCCTCAGCCTAATGGTAGAAACAGGGACTAAGTGGAGGGAGAAAACGGCAGGTGACTGGGAAGGAGGACACAGTCCTGTTTCCACACACAGGTATGTGTAGAGAAAGTTTGTAATTTAAACCCATTCCCCCCATGGATTTACCACACCACAACTCCAAGCTCTGCATCCAGCCCAGCCCACCCATGAAAAAACCCAGCTTCCTTCTCAGTAAAATCACATTTTTCAATTATAATCACATATTTACACCACAGACTACTACATCAGAACCTAAATGGGTATATATTGGACACATTAAAACCATGTATTCAAGCAAGTCCTTCCCCACTGAGATACTCAGGGTTTGCACAAATAGCTGAAATCCAACCCTATGAAAACAACATATAAATAACAATTATCTCAGATTTTTCACACTCCTGTGTGCCTTTTGGGACTAAGCTCCCAATGCACAAATAATAATCAGTTTTGGTGCTCATGTAGCTTTTATCCCCCCCAATAATAGAAATAAGGGTGAACATTATCATAATAGCTCTCCCATTTCATGGAGGGGATTATGTTAATGTCATTCAGGCCAGTAAAGCATTTATCAGTCTCAGCAGGAAGAACAGTAAAATGGTAAAGAATTCTTAAAAGAACCATTTCCCCGTGTTTAACTTCCAATGGCAATTTTACCACCCTATTCAGGGAGCTATATGGAGTCCCTCTAGTAGCACTTTTATCATAAATATATTTAGGCTTTTTCCTTCTCTGTATGCCCCTTGAAGCCACATTACACTGGCTTTGTACCAGCAAATTACTGTGGTTTTCATCATGTACACTTCATAACAGATATAATTCAGTACATTAAAACATCAGAGATAAAAATGATGTTGATACAGGAGTTGGGAGCCTATTCTGCCTTTCATGAGGTTCACAGGACTCTGCTGTCCCTTGCTGTGGGTTTGCCCTAGTGCAGTAAGCAGAATACAGACCAGTACATGTAAAATAAGAAAAATGTTCCTATTATGTACCCACTCATACTTTCATGCAGTGTTTTCAGTGTTAAGTAATTCCCTCACTTTATTAGATACAGGGGAGAAGAGAGTACTTCAGAACAGTTAATACAAAACCAAATACCACAAACATGAGAAAACCAAGCAGGTGTCTCTTGGTGTCTTCAAACTTTAATTGACCAAGATCATATTAACCAGAATTGAGAATCAATTCCTGGCCTGGGAAATGGTTACAATTAAGGGAATCAACACATAGTAAGCACTTGTAATAGAGAAAAATGTATATAGGAAACCCTTTATTTCAAATCTGCATCCTCAAGGCACAATCCTTGAGTACAATTCAGCTACAGGAGAACATTGCCTGGTTGTGGCACTCTGCAGCTGAGCTCTTCCTCCAACAGAACTATAATCTAGCTTCCACCCTTGTCCTCTGCTCTTCTCTCATCACCCCACAACTGCACTTGTAATAATCTGAGAAATATGATATTGCAATCCTTAGTGCCAGGCTATGAAATAGGGATGCTGGCTAATTCACAAGAGGAATCCCTTTCAGTCTGACCACTAGCTATTTTTAACATTTAAGAAACACTGAAAAGCTCACTGGTTTTCCTGCACTGAGGAATCTGAAATACCCAGTGGGGCTGAGCCATTCACTGGCACAGCCTGGCAGGTTCCAGTGAATGGAAAGATGAAAGTGAGTAAGTTTATTTGGTGTTTTGTTAATTGTCCAGGCTCCTACAGTTTAAAATGGACAATTCCAACAGACCAAGGGAAAAAGCCCTTCAGGATAAAGTGATAGAGAATATTTACCTCCTCGGCCGTATTTGAAATGTTTCTTTGTTTGGCTAAGCATTCTCCACATGGCATCCAGTTGTAGCATTCAGGGAGGTCCTATCCTACAAACAGATGTGCATTTCTGGTTTTATAGACTTCAAAGTTCACTGGTTTCAAAAAAAGCTTCTACAGCTGAATGTGTTCAAGGCAAGCAGAAGCAGCAGCATCAGGATTTCTGGGTGCATGACGAATCCCTGATACCACATAATATAGACAATAATTTGTTGCTATGCTTTCTTCTCTTTAAAGCTTCCATTGACAAATATTGCTGTGCTTTGTTTAAACTTAATGATCTGCATCCCCATCACCTCTCAAACATTCAACAGGTTTATACACCAACAGAATATGGACAATCTCTTTAACAAGAACAGTGGTAATATTTTCCACCTTGGTTTGTGTAAAAGAGATCACCATGCCAAAGAGAGGCAGAAATAAGTATCACAGAATGACAGCATCTCCTCTGTCACACATTGCAAGAGCTCCACAATCTGTTGTGTCTGTTTGCAAAATCCTTGAATTATAAGGACATATCATGCAGAAACTGTATGTCATGGTTGGATACTGTAATTACAATAGAAAATTACTGTTGTCAGCCAGTAATGTTGTCTTGTCTACCTGAGGGGCTGGGATAAAGGAAAATTGTAATAACAAATAGAATGCATGGAAATTGTATCAACAGGCAGACAGTACAATGCCAAAAAATGCTCACCATTCTTTAAATATTCTTGTGATGGATGCAAAACCAGCACAACTCTTTATTAAGAGTATGACCCAAAAAAAAAATCTTTACAAGTTGTCCTTTTACATTAATGTTCACATGAAAATTTCTTACAATAAATGCTTTTACATGGACTCGGAATTCTTACTCCTCTTTAGCCACACAAAGTCGTCCGTGTCCAGGAGAGCTTTGTTATCGCCCTGCAGGGAGGGGACGTGGTGCCCTGGGCACAGACCAGACCTGAAACAAAAGGCAAGAGTTAACACAGTCCCGCCCGGTGCCTGGAGGGAGGAGGGTCCCTCTGCAGGAACTCTGTCCTGCAGCTGCTGACTCAGGAGCCTGCAGAGCTTGGCCAGTGGTGCCCACAAGGGAAAACAGGGGCCAAGGTCCTCTGCAGCATTGTCTTGGGACACTGCCCAGTCTGGGGACAGCCCTACCAGGCTCAGGCTCCATGGGAGTGTACAGACACAGGCAGCTGTCCTTGGCAAGCTTCCACTGAGACAACAGCTTTACATCCTCCAAGGAATCACTCAGGAGACACCCGTGCATGGAGCCCACATGTGCACATCAAGTTAGTCCCTAATTTAGCCACTCAAAGGAGATAGATTCATTCATATCATTTCAGGCTAGGAAAGACAATTTAGTCATAAAGATTCCTGGACAACTGTATTAAGAGATTCCAGCCAAGTCAGGGATCATGTTTTAGGAAATCACCCAACAGGTGGGAGCAGAACCTCAGAGCAGGGCTGGTATCAAGAAGGGATGGAGGCAGATGATAAAGGGGAACCACAAGCTCACCCAGAGCACTCATCAGAAGCAGTAGGGCAGCTGATGACAGAGCAGGGATTTTGAGCATAACCTAGCACCCAGGGCTATCCTTTATCAAATATGTGAATCACAAGCCCAGAGGGGCAAGCCCCGCAATCCCCCAAATTATATGGGAACACTGCTTCTGCTCATAGTTGAGCAATAAACATGGCAAGGTACACTGGTGGTACTACCAATATTTGCATATCAAGATACCCAGTAAGCCAAAGCAAGAATTGAAAAAGACACTTTAGTCTTGATGCTCTGCCACAGAAATCAGCTGGATCTTCAGAACAGCCCACGAGGTTTGGGAATGTTCACACAAAGCCAGTGGTCGCCTCCCTCTCTGCTGGGGGTTGCACAAAGGCCAGTGCAGCTGCCAGTGTGGCATTCTCAGCCCAAAGCCCTTGGCAGGGCCTGCCACTGGCTGTACTTCAGCACTGCCAGAGCTCTGAGCAGCTTCTGTGATATTCCAGCAGCAGCACCTTGTCCTGAACCTTGGGCAGCCAAGCACAGCTCCTCCTTTTGGGTACTCCACCTCCTTCCTTCTCCAAAACTAATGGGGCCAGAAGTAAGCCATGCTTCTCCATCCCCATCTTCCTAGTTTTCTTTCCATACTCACTTTTCCACGCTGCAGATTTTTTATCCCTTTATTTTCTTCTCCTTCTCTCTCCCGCTTCCCTCCCTTTCCCCCTCCCCCTGCTTTCTCTCCCTCTGCACTTTGTGAACTGCTGCGGCAGTGCTGAAGTCCAAAGTTCAGTAACTTGCTAAAGCACACAGATAAATATGAACCTTGGAGAATTTACATTTGCTCCAATGTAAACAGATAGCCAAGGGTCCCTTTATCAGCACTGGCTCAGGACAGTCGTGGGGGGTCTGAAGTGGCTCAATTTTGTATTTTGTTTTTTTGGGGGGGTGTAAAGGCGGGAGGCTGTGCTGTGCCCACTCTGCTGACAGTCGGGCGTGTTACCTCAGGAACATGGTGTAGGGAAGCTGGAAGCAGGATAACCCGAAATTCAAAGCCAAGAGACAGCGGGCTGAAGACCATGGTCTCGAAGCTCACTCATCTCCAAGTGGAGCTGCTGGAAGCGCTGCTGGAGTCGGGGCTGACCAAGGAGACCTTGATCAGGGCGCTGAGCGAGGCGGAACCCTACGGGCTGCAGAGCGAGAGCCAGCGCGCCATCAGCGCCCTGCAGAGCGAGAAAGGGGAGCCCTGCCCCGACACCCCCAACCTCCCCAACGGCATGGGGGAGTCCCGCGCCTCTGAAGAGGAGACCTCCGATGACGGAGAGGAGTTTACCCCTCCAATAATGAAGGAGCTGGAAAACTTGAGCCCTGAGGAGGCTGCTCACCAGAAGGCTGTGGTGGAAAGACTATTACAGTAAGGACAGATTTACTGCTCCTCTTTGCTGCTTTCCTGCACTCTCCTTCTAACTCTCTTTTCCTTTCCCCCTCTCCTCAGTGTCCCTAGCATTCACAATTGATCCAACTGCACGGAGACAATCTCCGTCCATGCCAGGACTAGCAGCCCCCAAACACCCCCAAATGCTTTATAAATGCTCAGATTTTCCTTTTCTCTCACTTAAAATGCATTAAGGAAGCTACAGAGCCTGATTACATATTTGACATGCTTATAGCATCAGGCTTCAGAATAGTCCAAGGCCTGTATAATTCTCATCTCTTTGACTGAATGTTAGGGTTTAGGAGTTAAATTTTTAATATGATTGACAATTTCAGTCATCAGGAAAGAAAAAAAACAAACTGATCACTGAGCTGGTCCTATATTTGTATGAATGATACAGTGAAGTTGTAACATTTCCCTGCTCTTTTTAAGGAAAATTATATTGTTAATTTCAGTAGGGTTTGCTATAGATTATTGGCCAAAGCCAAATCAAGAGATCTTGTCCTTATTGTTCTTCTGAGTGTAAAGTTCCCTCACGTTGGTGGGGATTTTTCTTGTAAAAAGCACACACCAAATAGATGCAGAGGTTAAAACCCAGACAGAACACTCTGCTCCAACCATCCACTGCCCATCACAGTTACAAAGTACACACACAGCCACGGTTACAGGGTGTGCTGCCACACAAATTTGCCTTTGCATAGGAGCAGTTTTGGGATCAAAAGACTGGGAAGGTTCCCTCAACCAATAAGCCTCACAACAGACTCAGAGAAACACTCACTCAGTTTCCCACTTGGGATTCCTACAATCCCCATGGGACACCCAAGAGGTTTGTCCAAGCAAGGATCAGGCCCATCCAAGCATCAACAGGTTCTTGTCTGTTTTGGGGCTATTTTGAAATGACAAGCTGATAGCAGACAGAGGTGCAGCAACATCCTGCACCTAAAATCTTCACTAAAAATCCAGCTAGGGAATTTCTCAGAATTTCTGATCACTCTCTTTCATGTGCAAAGGAAATCAACAGAAAATATAACAGCAGAAGCAAACATCAAATCCTACCACCAAAGTCCAGAGCTAAGAAAAGAGCATGACAAGAGTCAGTATTCACTGTAAATACTTTAAAAGAAGCTCCCTGGCAGATTGGGAGTTGATGATTCTGCAGAACCAAAAAGAGGAAAATTCACTGGATCAGCTCTTACCTGGGTGGGGAAACATTCCCAGTAACTCAGTCTTTTCCCTGGCCCAGTATGTCTCATTTCTCCTGCACTTCCAGCTCTTCCTCATCTTCAAGTTTTCTCTACTTCCTTTACATCTCTCAGATTTGTTTTACCTATTTCCCTTCTCACTATTGTTTCTGCTGCCATTCCTCCCATTTTGCTGTCTCCTTGGCTGATTCTCTCTTTGCCTCCCATTCTTTTTCTTCCCCTCATCCTTGTCTCCTTCTCATCTTCCTGAGTCTGCGTACAGGTCTTGGGGCAGTTTGAGCCCAGTGGCACCGGGCGGGCCCTGGCTAGTTACTAATTATCCAATGGCTTTATTATTTCTCTTTTGTCTTATAAATTTATAGATGAAAAGACCCTGATAAGCTTTTTGATCATTAACTTTTGGTGGTTCATCAAGTATCTCTCCAGAATGGCAGCCATGGGAGTTGAGGGAGACCCCCCTGGCTTTGTCCCTTTTTCTCTAATGAGTGGGTGAAGCAGGACTGAAGTGGCATCTCCTGTGATCTAAGAACAGACACACAGATGGAGGGAATTCCTTCCTGTCACCCTCACTTCAGCACCACTTCTGGTTTCTGATCCTCCCTGCCTTTCTAGGACCTTGCTGCCAAGCCTTCCCTGTGCTTACCAGCCTCACCACAAGTCTTACCTCTGTTCCAAACCTGTGACATCAACACTTTCTGATGAACAGTCACACAGTCCTCTGAGCAGCATTTCCATTTCACAAATGGAAAATGAGGTACAGACAAATTCTAGGACCTACCTAAACCCCTGAGACAGCACAGAGGAGACTCTTGGGATTCCGGGATCTCCTAAGCCTCACACTGGCTCTTAATCTCAAAGGCTTTACTCTGAAATATCAGAGATCTCTGTCATCAGTCTCCCCCACCACAGGACAGAGCAATTCACTTCTGCTGTTGAGGACACTATGAAGACACTAGAAGCCTCAGTTTCAGAAAAAAATTACAAGTACACTTATGGAGGTCTATAATAGATTGAAATCAAGTTAAAATGAAAATGGCAGGAAGCATGCATTGACATGTTTCAAATTTCTCATCAAATCAACAGTGTCTAAAAATCTATTCAAAGCATCTGAACCAGTATCAGGGGTTGATCATACCCTAAGAAGTTATCTACTAATAAACTTTTTTTTTTTGTTTAAAGATCAAACCTTTCCATTAATAGATGCCTAAAAGTAATGTCCTTAAAACAGTATTGTAAGTATTGTAAAGCAGGCCAGAACAGTCTACAGTAGAAATTACTTCAGGCAATAGATAAAAGAAAGGCAGACAAGAATCTCCATGCCCAGGGATTCCCAGCAGAAGGTCGATGCTTGCAAAACTATTTCAGCATCTACACAAGGGTTTCAAATGCAGAAACCAGATGGAGGCAATTCTCCCTTTAGACAGAAGCCTCTTTGGCACTATTAACAATTTCTGCTCTGCAGTCCAAACTTTAACTTGTGGACAGCTATTGCTGACATAGGAGAGTCTTTGTGGTAACTGCAGCCATTGCTTATAAAGCCATTGCTTTATAAAGTAGAATCAGGAAAAGTGTCCATTATTGGGCTGGAAAGAGAAAAAATTGGCAGCACCAAGAGATCAGCTATGTCTTCACAGAACCACCAAAGTCAAAACCAGTTAGAAAAACTCTGGTCAGAGCTGAGTAGAACAGAGAAGATACACCCACAGGACTGGGTGCACCTATGGGTGTTGATTAGATTTTGTCCCTACAGAGAAAACATGCTAAAAGCACTTCAGACAGAGGTTTCTCTAGTGGGGAATTAACATAATTTCATTTTGCCCTTTCATACGTCTCACTGATCTCCCGTAGATTTATAGTTTGAATAAAAAATTCTTTCCATATCAATCCACACAGAAAAACAAATTGCATCTATGATAAGAAATAAATGACTCAGTAGGGAGGTAGAGCTGTGTGCAGAAACTCCCAGACATTCCCAGAATATAAAGCAAGAAGGAGGCTACCTTGGGGGAAGGGATCATACAGGTAAAGCAAATGGAGAGAGGTATAGCAACAATCCACCTGTAGGGCAAGGGGTGAAATTCCATTAGGAAAGAGAGAAATTGAGATAAGCAACAGATTTCCCCTGGAGGCAGGGATAAAAGCATGTTTTCCAGGAGGAAAAAAGAAAACAAAGATATATGACAAAGGTCCAGTCTTTCCCCCTGCTTAGAATGGCTCTAGCTGGGGAATCTGGAGATGAAGCTGCCACACCCCTTTCATTTCCACATATAAACCAAGATGAGGCAAACCAGGCCAAGTTCAACAGAAAGGAACACTGCCAGGATGGATGGTCTTACCTTCCCTCTGCCCAGCCCGGCTCCAGGCTGGGCACTGGGTCGTGGAGCAGCTCCAGAGGAAAGGGCTGGGGACGGCTCTGAGCACTTCACAGCTCTGAACCTCAGGGTCTGGTCCAAAGCAGCAATTCAGAACCCACCTCAGGGAAATGAAGGCTTCTCTCACCTGAGAAACAGAACAGGAAAGAAGGAGAGTAAGAGAGAGAAAATGAGGAAGAGGAGAAGAAAGAAAAGAACAAAGGAAAAATAAAAAGTCAGGAAGAGTGAAGGAGGGAGAAGGTCCCCTGAATGTTACATCTCCAGCTCTCTGGAATGGGTTTTCTTTAATGCTAACAACTTGATATTTACTTTCCATTTAAATTTGAGATGTTGCTATAAATTATCAACCAGCCTCTTGTTCCCTTTGAGTTTATAACTAACTACCTGGGTTACTTATTGTTCAGGTAACAAAAGGGAGGTGAAAACGCCCTTAAAAAGTGACCTCAGAACTAAGAAAATGGGAAGCTGACATGGAGAGAGGACCCTGGCCCCTGTGGTGGGGATGAGCCATGGAGAAGGGCTATGATCACATGGCAATAAGCAACTGAGAGCAGAAGAACAAGACTTCAGAAGAAGGAAGTAAAAGCTACCTGTGTGAAACCAACTAGGAGACAGATTAGACCCTGAAGAACAAGACCTTGGGAGACAGTTAGAATCTGAGGAGAAAGGGAAACTAAAAGGCAGAAAACAGGGTTGGAGATAGGGAAGGAGAGCTTGAGCAAGGCAGACCCATTTTTGCAGTTCTGACAAATTGAAACAGTTGAGATTTGGCTATAACAACAAGCAGGAGAACTCAATTTAGTGTGAAATCCTCCACTCTGACACACAATGATATTCTTACAGCTAGTGAAAGAGAAAAGGTTCCAACTTCTGATGTCTTAGCCTGTGATAGAAGCTCTGCAGGTGGAACTGTGTATTTGAGCAAGGTTCAGCTGGCCAGACTGTCATCACTGGTGGTAGCCTTGGGCCTAAAGGACTTGGTTTTACAGACTGCCCTTAACAATGTACAGAGTAGCCAAGATTTCATACAGCTGTCCTAGGAAATCACACTGTACTAACATTCCCTGCACTATTTTGCATCACAAAGCTCCCTGCTGTGTCAAAAGACAAAACTCACAAGTCTTTAATCACTGTGAGAAGAGAGTCACAGAATTTACTGATTTATTCCTGCCACAAAGTGAGGATCTCAACAAGGGAGACAAAACTGACTTGACAGAAAGGAACTAACACGTAACAGAGGCTTCCATCAGTGGCAACACAGCCTTTCCTCTTCCTATCTGAGCCAGAACTCAAATTGAAGAGTCCAGATTCCCAGTCAGAGTCTTTTCTCCTCTATACAGGGACTTAGGCAGTGAATGCAGGGTGCAGGTGCTGGGCAGACTATTACAAGTACAAAGGCAGGAGACTGGTTTTGGCAGCAGGAATAAAAAAAAAACAACAAAAAACATAAGGAAAGAAAACCTTTCTTAAATTAACTCAATTTAAGGCTTTGGAGAGACAAAGATAGTTAAGGGAAGATGCTAAAAATCAGAAGCCTCTATGGCAAGTGCTCCAATGTAGAAGAGAAATGTTCTATTTTAAGCAGGTTCTTCAAAAAGCTGTAACTGACACCATTTGTGTCACACTTTAACTGCTGTGGAGCTTGTTCCTTGGACCAGGCAGCCCCTGGGAGAGGGGCTGCAGGGGAACAGAGATAAGGGTGTTTGTACTGAGAGAACAGGTGTGGACTTTGTCCTCCTTATCACAGCGCAGCCTCCGGCAACCTCCTGAGTCAACAAAGCCATGAACAGCACACTTGTTGCCTGTTGCTCAGACATGTGTGCTCTTGTCACAGTTTCTGCACCATCCCAGGTACCTTTCTTTCTCCCCACTGCTCCTTTGATGCTGGTGTTGAATATGACACCCATGCCTTTCTACAGCACTGCAAACCATTTCCTCCAGACACTTCACACAGAAGGCACAGAAGGATGCTCTTGTTCAAAGTGAGCCAGGAGCAATTCTGCAGAGGTGCTCTGGCACTATTTGGATTTAGACTGATGGGTTTCACATCTTTATTTCTATTGTGACTTTCACCTGTGGTGAAATCAATACACTTAAAGTCACAGTCATGTTTTCTCTATTTTCCTCAAGAACCTTAATGGATATTCTAACTGGAGGTCATAAAACCCAGAGGATCACATTAATTATAAAATCCCAGACTGTTCCTCAGATTTTGTGAGCAGGTCTCAAACAGTTCTATTCCCTCAGCTGTTATCCAAATGAGGGCAGCAATAGGAGGAATTAGTGGTTGGCCTGTAGTTCTATATTGCATTTAGAAACTCTGAGTAGATGTAAGTGTGAACTAATGTGTTTGAGTAACACGTAGCAGATGTGTAAGAACATAATTCTGAATGATTTGCCATATACATATGCATACAGAGCTGTCATGTCACAGTACAATGACAGTCTGTTTCCATTTGATGAATCATTGCAAGGCAACCCAACCTGGACCAGAACCAGGGCATGAGTCAAGTTCAGTCTATTACCACAATCAATCTGTCTTGGAAAACTCAGTATATCTGCCCCATCTGCTTTAATGAGAAGGGGATGGAGAAGAAAAATTATGTTGGGAATGGAAAGAGAGAGGCTGCCTCTGTGTATTGGGAAATTCCCCCAGTAAGCAAAGTCTCCTTCTAAGGGCAGACATAAGTGTGTAAAGACAGCAGTTCAAAGGAAGCCAGTGCTACATCTTTTGCACTTTATTTCCAGTGTCATGCAGTTTAACCCTGCTCGCAGAGTCAAAACTGAGCAAGGTAGCACACTGAGGAACAGCTTTCTACCCTGCAGCCAACGAGCACTCTGGCCTCACCAAGCATGATGGTGATGACTGACAAGTGCCCCTCAGAAGCTACCACTGCACTTCCTTGAAATCCAGGTCTGCTCCATCTCTCTCCCTTGAGAAATATTTTCTGCTCCTTCCAGAGAGGATCCCTGGCGAGTGGCAAAGATGGTGAAGTCTTACCTCCAGCAGCACAACATCCCTCAGCGTGAGGTGGTGGACACCACTGGTCTGAACCAATCCCACCTCTCACAACACCTCAACAAGGGCACTCCCATGAAGACCCAAAAACGGGCAGCCCTGTACACCTGGTATGTCCGGAAGCAGCGAGAGGTGGCCCAGCGTAAGTATGGAAACAACTGCTCTCCTCTCTCAGTCTCATAAAGGCTTCTCTTCTCCCTTGCTCATCCTTACTCCTTATTGTGTTCAAGGAAAAATTTCTCTTGCTCCTTTATGCTTGCAGAATTCACACACGCTGGCCAGGGAATACTGACAGATGAGCCCATGGGGGATGACCTGCCCACCAAGAAGGGAAGAAGAAATCGCTTTAAGTGGGGTCCTGCCTCACAACAGATCCTGTTCCAAGCCTATGAGAGGCAGAAGAACCCCAGCAAAGAAGAGAGGGAGGCACTGGTGGAAGAGTGCAACAGGTAAGGGTGGGTGTGTGTCTTTGAGGAAGAGGGGCACAGCAGGGTCCCTCTGCATTCCTGGTGTTTGCTGGTGCCACTGGGAGGCAGGCCAAAGGTACAGCATTGAGTACCACTGACACCAGCCACGCTTGGATTAAATGCCACAACTGATCATTCCTTGTCCACAGAGCACAAGGAATGCCTCAGGTGTGTGCCTTCGACACAGTGTGCCAGACACACTTACTCTGTGTCTCTGCCTAAGCCCAGCTCAGCAAGGCTCCTCTTGTGCTTTTCCCAACAGGGCAGAGTGTATTCAGAGAGGTGTTTCCCCATCTCAGGCCCAGGGACTGGGCTCCAACCTGGTGACAGAGGTCAGAGTTTACAACTGGTTTGCCAACCGCAGGAAGGAGGAGGCTTTCCGGCACAAGCTGGCCATGGACACCTTCAGCGGGCCCACAGCCAGCTCTGCCCCTCCCCTGACCACCCACAGCTCCTCCTCCCTCCAGCCACCGCCGGCTCTCTCACCCAGCAAAGTCCACGGTAAGAAACAACCAGAGGGACATCTGAAAGGGGGGTGAACTACCCCAGCTCAGTCACCCAAACTGGCTCCCAAGTCCAGCTCTTTAGGAAATGAATTTACAGACAGAAAAAGCAGATTTGCGATAAGGGAAAAGCAAAGGTGACAGAGACCACGTTTCTGGGTGAGGAGAGTGGCTAGAATGTCAAGGGACATAAAATTCAGTAACAAAATGCACAGCCAAAGCTTCTCACTTACTGTGAGGCCTCCCAGCTGGCAGGCATCAACCTGAACTTCTTGTTCCAGGAGTCATCACTGCCTGTCAGAAGTCAGTTCTGTGCCCTTTCAGTCATGTGTGCCCCTTACTCCTTTCAACGCCAGCCCCCATCACTCTGTGACAGAGTTTTTAGGCATGAGGAAAAGCCATTCTCCATCCAAAAAGAGGATTCTCAGCTTCACAGGCCAGAGTTGGGGGTTGCTCTTGCTCTGGGAAGAGATGATCTCACCGAGACTCCTCTCTACAGCCACATCCAAGGGGTGGTTTCCTGCTCCCTGCAGCACTCACAGCCAGTCAGTGTTTGAGGAAGCAAAGTCACACCAAATTACAGGGGAAAGTCAGGGCAGGGTGTGAGTGCCTGTTCTTCTGGTTCCCCTACTGACCACTAAGTATCTGCCCAAGTATCTGGTGGCAGGTGCCTGCAAAGGAAACTGAATTTAGTGCCTGCCTGAGTTTCTCAGTTTCTCACTTGTGACAACCAGTTTCCATCCTGTTACGATGCAGGAGTGAGGTACAACCAGCAGCCAGCCAGCGAGGCAGAGTCCTCCAGCAGCAACCACCATGGGAACAGCTCCATGGTGACCACCCAAACCATCCTGCATCAGGTTTCTCCCCCTGGACTGGAGCCCAGCCAGAACCTGCTGAGCACAGACACTAAGCTGGTAAGTAATGGATATTCCAGTTCTGCTGACTAGAAGATGTCAGGCCATCTGCCTGTGGTGATAATATGAACTATTCATGGGTATTTTTTTTCTAGAATGTTCTTAAATCTACCTTATGGTACACAGTCATATGTAACATATTGTTAGGTAACACATCATGTAACAATATGTTATATTAGAGTCACTTTGCACTGACCCTGTAAGATCAATAGCCCTGAGATACATGTGCCCTCTAGACTGTGGTGAGGGCAGTATTAAGATTGAAAGCAAGAAGACATTTCCTTATAAGCAATTAAAACAGTCTGTTCTGGAAACACAAGCACTCAAGGTATGACAAGATTTCCTTCTTCCCAGGAAACCCTATTCTCTCCTTTCCACAGCGAGATTCTCACCTCATCTCTAATTCTTATTTGGACTCTACCCTTCTCTAGAGAGCAGATCAGACCAGTGGGATTACCAGAACACAGACCCATACTTTCATCTTACCTGTAAAAATGAAGCCCAACAGCCTGGATGCAGACATGTCCTGGATAACTAGACTGCCTCCTCAAATTTCCTTCTGAGATCTGAGCAGACCTTTTCCCACACCATTAACAAAGAAGCATCAGAAGTACATGACTGATCATTTTCAGTCTGCACATGTTCCCTTGCTTTCAGTGGAACAGTCAGCAGAAGTTTGCATTAGCACAGGCTGGCCAGAGGCAAAGTTAAGGTTACTAAAACTAAGTATGATTTAAATCTCATCAATCACTCACTTTGCTTGCTTTCTGGTCTCTTGCTGAAGAAAGTAAGTCTCTCATGAGGTCCTGAAAATCTTCTATGTCTGTCTTCTTAAACTGATATCAAGGTGGTTTGTCCCACTGTTTAACCTCTTGGTGCTTATTCTTACAAAAAGTTCCTTACAGCTTTTTGTCTGAGGGGAGAGAAAAGAAGGCATTTAACTTCCTCCATCAGCCAAATTATTAGAATGCTTTTTTGCTCTTCCACAGTTCTATGACTACAGGTCTCTAAAGGAAAGAGGAACTCCTGGATTCCATGCTGAACTCTGCTACTAGAATTACTGTGAATTTACCTGAGCCTCTTAATTTCTCTGAGCTTCACCTTCTGCCCTCAGCTATGAAACAGAAGATGCTCTTTCCCTATAGTGAATGCAGTGGGCTTAATCTCATTTTCAGGATTTCTTAAATGTGAAAGAACTAAACCAGCAGGGATTTACTCTTACTATGTCAACAGCTGACCTGTGCTGGTTACTTGATGAGCACACAGAAGCTGCAGACAAGGATGTGTGAAGCCTTCCAGTCAGCAAGGGGCAAGAGCAGAGAGAAAGGTGTTTATCACAGCTTTGGGACTCGCCTGCTGCAGGTGGCACATTCAGGGCTCTCCTTTCCCACAGGTATCAGCTCCTGGAGGAACTCTCCCCCCTGTCAGCACCCTGACTGCCCTGCACAGCCTGGAGCAAAGCCCACACACGCTGAGCCAGCAGACCCAGAACCTGATCATGGCCTCCCTGCCGGGGGTCATGGCAATCGGCGCCGGCGATTCCCCGTCGCTGGCCCCCGCCTTCACCAACACGGGAGCCTCCACCCTGGTGATCGGTGAGTGGTGCCTGCAGAGATGCCTCCAGCAGCCACAGGAAGAGCTGCCTCTCACTCTTACAGCTACCTGCTCCATCTCTAAAGCCTTACCACTAAGCTGGCAGCAACACAAACCTGAGGAAATTGTCACCAAAGATCAGCAGCACTGTTGGCAAGTACCTGTGGGATTAAGGACAGATGTTCCTCATTTATGTTAAAATTAAATTACACATAAACCCCACATTTTAAGAGTAAGGGACTTCTACAATCTATTCCTATGCCAATGTTTTGATTTGCTGCTCTTCATTTTTCCAAATATAAATATAATACTTCCTTAAAATGATGAAAATTGAAGCAGATTCATAGCACTTGAAAGACAAAACATCCTGTTCCACTTCCTGCAAAGAGCAGCATATGCCTTTGAAATCCACAGCAGTAATTACTATTTTTTGATATTTTTCACTTTGATAGCTTTTCTGGACTTTTATGAGACTTCTTTTCATTCCAAGACTAGTCTACTGACAAAGTGCATCTCATTAGAGAAAGGAAAATAAAACATATACTCTTCTCTTCCACTTTATTCCCAGGAAGAAAGAGGCCTTGTTTTGTTCCATGGTGACAGCTGTGAACTAATTTCCACTTCTTCCCAAGATTATGATATGGATTTGAATTCTGTGCAAACAAAAAAAATAAAACTGGAGTGCTGGAGACCTGATAATGTACAGGAACAGGATGTGGACAGCTGTGGGCAATGGGCAGTAATGTGTGAAACCTTCTACATCTCTCAATGATTCAAATTCCTTAATTTGGCAGCCCGAGCAAAAAGAGTTGAAACTCCATTCCATGTGGCTGGACAGCTACAGCCTCATTGACTCTGTTGCCAACAGTTTCATAAAATAAAAAGAATAAATTAACTGGGCACTGAGGTGATGCTCTGAATTTATTTTTGAGCAAGGCCTCCCTAGTGTTCACTAAACTGGAAAAGGGACTATACTGGTACACAAGGATGTAGGCAGGAACAAATACTGGAAACCAGAGGTAGGTTGATGCAGTTGAGCCACTTGGCTCTCACAGGCATGAAATCTATTCTTAACCACAGACAACCAAGGGAACACCTGAAGAGCAGGATCTGGAATCACCCTGCAGTGACAGGCTGCCACAGTGGCTGTTCCAGATGCCCCTGCTGCAGAGCAGCCCCACTCCTCCTGCAGTGTGGGACACCACTGGCATCAGTCCTTGTTTTCCAGGCCTGGCCTCAACCCAGCCCCAGAGTGTTCCTGTAATAAACAGCATGGGGAGCAGCCTCACTACCCTGCAGCCCGTCCAGTTCTCCCAGCAACTGCACCCATCCTACCAGCAGCCCCTCATGCAGCAAGTCCAGAGCCACATCAACCAGAGCCCCTTCATGGCTACCATGGCTCAGATACAGAACCCTCACGGTAAGAACATCAACTCAGCTGTTCCAGTAAAAAAAATTAAAGACACTGCTCTGGAGCATTTGCTGGGTCCTTGGGCTTACAGCAGTCTGCTTCCCTCCTCTGTCACTGTCGCTCTAATTATGAAATTGTTTTCCTATTGCATTCATCTCCCTGTCCCTCCACTCCCAGCATTTTGGACAGACAGCAGGTCTCACTGCATGAGAACAACTCAGCCAAAGCTCCAGCATCCATGTGCTGTTGTTTTCTTTCATGTACAGCTCTCTATGGCCCCAAATCTGAAGTGACTCAATACACACACACAGGCCTCTTACCACAAACCATGGTGATAACAGACACAGCCAATCTCAGCGCCCTGACCAACCTGACACCAGCTAAACAGGTAACAGCTTTTATTCAGCTTTTGTTCCCCCTCCTGAGAGCTGCACCAGCCTGCAGGCAGCTCCTTGCATGCCCAAGAGTTTTTGGGTGTGTCTATGCCATCCCAGCAGAAGCATCTTTCTTATCTCTTGGCCCTGCTGGTACCAGCTGCAGTACTGGAGGCACTAGAACAAGTCCTTCACTGCATCATCAAGGAGGATTTCATCTCCCCAGAAACTGCACCTGCTCAATGCGTCTCTCACAGCTGTTAGAAGGGATGTAGAAGGCAGGCACCACTAACTCTCTTTTCTCTAGGCATTCACACCTGAATCAGAGACTCACACGGAGTCTGGGATGCACACACCAGTGTCACAGGCACCAACGATCCATCTACAGAACCAAGACACAACCATCCAGCACCTTCAGCCAGGCCCACGCCTCACCTCGAGCCCTGCTGGTAAGAGCAGCAGCCACTATTGTAGCTCTTAAGCCATGCATTGCCTAGTTTTTCTTGCCAGCACTGTAAAATCCAGTTAGAAAATGGTAATTGGGGCTCACTATTCCCTAAATTGGCTTTGTCAGTGTCCTGAAGGGGTTGAAAAGTCAATACAAAGAAAAGACTCAGAGCAGAGTCTGTGTAAGGCCAGACGGTGGAAATTGGCCCTTTCAGAATTTAGAAAGGCAAATAGCTTCAAAAATATCATCAAAATCAGTGTCAATGAGTACCTAGTCCTGAGGCAGTTTTCAGGGCTGAGAAGCCCAAGATTCCCTCATGAAGACTCCAACTGGGTCTTCCCAGTTCTGTGAGGAGCACTAGGATATCAACTAGAATTCTTGGAACTGAACTCCCTGGAGGCTGCTGCCCTCAATGTTTTCAGGCTGGCCATGGACCCAAGCCAGGTATTTACCAGCACACAAAGCAGTTGTGCCCCTAAGCCAGGGGAGCAGAGCCATGCTGGAAATGGGGGAATATTGTACATGCACAATAAGGGGACTGATGAGAATCTGCAATTGACCTCTGCCTGTACCTTTGGCAGTGTCCTCCAGCAGCCTGGTGCTGTACCAAAGCTCCGACTCCACCAACAGCCACAGCCAGCTGCTGCCATCCACTCACAACGTCATTGAGACCTTCATCTCCACACAGATGGCATCTTCCACCCAGTAACCACCACAAGGAGCTCCTGAGGGACTGCCACAACCAAGCTGCCAGGTGCAACTCCAGCCTGTCTGCCACCACAGCCTCGCACAAACCCCTACTCAGCTGCCTCCAGCAGAGAAAACGTCTCAGGCTCAAGACAGAAAACATGGAAAGATGATGCTGGCACTGCTAAAATCCACTGCCCTCTCCTCCCTCAAAACAGCAAACCTAAACTCCAGGAGCCAGCTCAGAATGGCCAGACATCCTTTTGTGGCTGCCCAAGAAGGAATCCCAGCAGTGCCAGGACATGGATGGGACTTTCATTCAGCTCAGCTTTCATCAAGCTGGGCTGTACCAACCTGCCAATACCAGACTAAATCATGTGGGAAAGAGCAAAGCTGAGCTGCCAAGGAAGGGACACCACCTTTAAACACTCTCCTCCTTTGCTGCAAGGAAGCACCAACAGGAACTATGAGGAATAACAGCACCTTGGAAGTTCCTGACTTTGCAATGAGAATAACCAAGAAACAGATTTGGGAATGGCTTGGCACAAACCTGTCAGTATGGGATCACTGACAAGCTACAAATCCTTAATTAACTACCAAAATACCAAACATTCTCAGTTAAAAACAACCTGCTCTAAAATCATGCTATCCTAGTGGAAATGGCTTGGTTGTTTTTGATATAGCTCTGCTTTGTTTTAAATGCAGAAATTAAAGTTTAACAGCTGCAAGGACATTCCAGTTCTCTGCATCTCGTCTGACTTGCTGCATGATTTGCAGGATGGCATTCCCCACTGGCCCCTGACACTGCCCAGCACCAGGGAGGTTCCCATGCTCCACAGAGAGTAGAGGTTCCTTCAGTTTTCTCTAGAAACACTCAGCCTGGATTCATTTTACAGAACACAGCTCATTCTCAGCTTCCACGTAGGCTTGATTTGTAGTTCTTGGTATGCAAATAACTACCCTAGAGCCTTGCTTGCACTAAGTGAAGGGTTTTAGTCCCAAGGATCTATTTATGCAATTCCTCTTCTAATTATTCCTCTCTATTTACTCTCAACATCCACATCACTGATATGTCATTAGCCAGACATGAACACTGCCCCAACTAACAGGTTTTTATCTGTGACTGAAACTGAGCTACTCTTTAAACTGTGAAATGGATGAAAAACCTTGAGGCTGGAAGGGACAATTGAAAAATCCCAACACTGAACTCTTCATGTATCATATCTGGGAATGTCAAAACTGCAGATGTCCATGAAAAGTTTCATTGATAAGAATGAAGGTATCTTCCTCTAGACCATCAACAATTTCAGTAACTAGATTCTCTGAGGAATTTTATCCTAGAATTGTTTCCTAATTTCCCACGTACATCAATTGCAAATATATCTAATTTCCAGTTGGCATAAAAATAAACCCAAAACAAAGCAAAAGGAAGTGTTTAGGCCACCATGCATTTGAAAGCCCAGGTTTAAAAATCAGTACACTGAAGTTTTTACTGCACATAAGACAAGGAACTTCTTCTGGCAGACTCTATTAGATTACAAGCCAAGTTTCTACTTAGCTTTTCTATTTTTGGATGCCAGCTGTGTTTTCTTGACTAAAAACCAAAAAAACAAGAATCTTACAATGATTTCCCATGCTCAAAGAGCTACACTTCACTCTTTTGGTTTCTCTAATCTGGCCTTCTGATCTTCTGAATTGAGCCAATAAATTGGATTTACCGAAACCTAGGAATCCTAAAAACAAAAGTAGAGTATTTATCAATAACAGTTAATTTCCTGAAAGGCTGGAAATGAAGAATAAATAGAGTCACACTGAAAACTACCAAAGCTCACAGTATTTCAGAGAGACAAAAGTCATTAACCAGCCCAAACAAGGAGTGAAAGGTGGTTTTTAAATCAGGCTTAAGTCCTTCCTGTAGCAATTTCATAGCATTGATCACCCAGCAACTAAAGAGCCATCCTGAGCCACCTCTATCTCTGCTAGGGAGAATGTGACTACAGCAAGAAAGCCACTGTTGTACAAAACCTATCAAATTAAGTAGGTCCAAGAGTGTAGTAAAATTTAATAACAAGAGATGCCATAAAAAAAAACCTATACATGAAAAAATTTTCACTGGATACAACTGGAACAGTAGGATGCATTTACACCAACCCTGAAATCAGCTCACCACACACAGTTTATGTGCAGGGGCCCTGGAGAGGTGCAGATTGCAGAGGGCTTAGTAACACAGCAGGTTTCAACAACAGATTGTTATGATGATTGCAGGGAAAAAATTCTGACAGGATGCTTCTGATAAATGAGTCTCCCACGGGCTGGGGCTATTCTTAGTAGTCTACAAGGAGACAAAGAGAAAAAGCAGCTGATCACCTGTTGCCATGTAAACCAAATTCAATTCATCATATACTTTCTCCAGAAGGGTTTCATGATGTGAAGGAACAGTCCAGGAGGAATGCAGCTATGATCACATCCCTCTGCCACGCAAGTCTGGCACAGTACTCAATCCTTTTAGACTGGGCCTGCCTAAGCAGCAGCACAGACAGCTGCTGTGTGAGGAGAACAATGTTCCCTTCCTCAGGGATGCCAGTAGCACAGGAAATCACTTAATTAGTCTCTCAGGCCACTGAGCTTTTAGAACAGAAGCTCTGCCAATTAATTTTCCATCATGTGCAGCAACTCTTCTTGTTAGGTTTTCTTTCAGTGTCCTTCACCCATCAAAACCACCTGCCATTTGCAGAGCAAGATCATCATTCTTTTTTCTTCTTCTTTTTCTTCTTCACAGCTCCTGGCAGCACAGAGTTCTCTCTGTGATTGCTGTCCTGTCTCTCCTGCTGGCCATTTGCAGACACCAACTGAGGCAAATCTTTGCAGATCTGGTCACACTCTGCTGGGTCTATTATTTTCTCTTGAATATTGTTCTCTCTCCTAATTTTCTTTTTCTTCTTTTTTTTCTGGTTGGGCTCTACATAACCCTGACTCTGATTCTGGCAGGAACCCTGGGACCATGCAGGAAAAGCACTTTGCTTCAGAATATCTGCAGGTGACACGGCAGCCTCCTGGTACCTTTGCCACTCTTGGTCACTGTCTGTGTCACTGGAAAGGTAACAAGAGGGAAGTTGTGTTGTACTTTTGCCTTGAATTCACCCAAAAATTGGACAGCAGAGTAATCTGAGATGAGAACACACGATTAACACTCAGTGGCTCTGGGACTCCCACACCTACAGCTGGCATTTAACCAGTCTGAAGGCCAACGTGTTCTTTACACACATTAGGAGGGGAAAGGAAATGTCCCACAAACATTTCTAGTTCTCTGGCACTAAAAAAGAAACAAAATTCTGGTCTAGCCAAATGTAAGAGTCATAAATACACACTTCTCAAGCTCTTCAGCTTCCTATTCCCTTGTGGGAGTCCCAGCTGCCTCTGAGATGTGGGATGCAACAGTACCTGAGGAGCAAAGCAGCTGCCAGCACCTCACCTGGAGCTAACTGGCCTCCTCCTCCTCGCTGCAGGGCAAGGCTCTGGTTGCCCACAGTCTCCAGGGACA
Organism: Thryothorus ludovicianus; assembly: GCA_013397245.1. Classification (NCBI taxonomy): domain Eukaryota; kingdom Metazoa; phylum Chordata; class Aves; order Passeriformes; family Certhiidae; genus Thryothorus; species Thryothorus ludovicianus. The sequence goes on along the minus strand of VZTB01017790.1, from coordinate 531,829 downwards.
GAGGAAGAGAAGAGGCGAAAACCTGAAGTATGGAAAGGGGAGTTTTAGGCAGAATATAAAACAGAGGTGGAAGCAATCAACTGCCATTTCCCTGGAAGCCTCAGTGCTGTTACTGCATTTCCACAGTGCTCGACAGCAATTATCTGTGACTGTGTGGGAGGACTTGGGGCACAGAGGTCAGAGCTGCAAGGTAACAGCCCTCACAGACACCAACAGAAACTCTTTTAGTGCAAATGTTTATTAGTCAGTGGGATGTACAGCTGGTGATGGACAGGATCCATCCCACCTGTCAGCAGTTAACAGTCACAAAACAGCCACACTGGCTGAGACTGGCACTCACCATCATCTTCAGAGTCAGACTGTGCCACCGAAGCCTGTGATGGTCCTGAGGAGTCCTTCAAGACAGTGATGAAACTAAACAGAGAACCCCAGTCAGATCTTAGACAGGTTTGTGCAAACTGAGCTACAGTTGGGTATTTCTGGGACACAAGACTTGAGGGAGATGTTGTGCATTCTCTTTTGTTAGTGAGGCTGCTCTGCCCTGTTTCCAGAGCAGACCAGGCCTCTCCTCAGCAATGCAAGCCACAAAAACAGTGCTTCTAAAGCCAGCTCTGAACAGCAGGAATCCCAGCTCTCCAGGGCCATGCTTGCACAACAGGTAAGAGTGGCAGCCCAGTCCCAGGCATTCTGCCAGCACAGCCCTGAATCAGGTACTGGTTTAGGCTGTAACAACAAATCAAAGATTCTCCTGCCAGCCTTTACATGATGGAAGTGCTAAGGCACCCAAATTCTCTTTTCTCCTCACAAGATGTTCACGACACAGGCAAATAGAGACAAGCAGTGCTGCACAGAGAGTTTTGACCAGATGGGCACAGCACACTAGCAAGGTTAGGTCACAGAATATTGGAAGTTTTTACTTAGTAAAGGGATGAAGGAGACAAGATGTTGAATTTCCTGGGTTTAGCACACAAACACATCAGTGTAACTGACCCCCAGAACAAACATTTCCAGCCTTGCACACCAGTACCTGTCTAGCATGGCTCCCAGCTTCTTTGCAACGTGTGCTCTGAACTCTGGAGTCGTCTGGAGCTCATTGTCCCCCTCCTCGTGGCCGATTGCCTCACGCCCGTTTGAAATAAAAACAAGAATTATCTCTTTCGAGCCCAATAGCATCTGGCCCTCTCACCCAAACCCTTAAAAACGTCTTAGTCTGTTCAGATTTAAGCATCGTTTCAGATTATGGTTGGACTAATTCCCCAAACAGAACTAGCCCTTTCAGTATCACAAGGTACAAAGCAGAAGCAGCATAAATATTACACATTAATTTTTTCTTCAGGGAAACGTTAAGTCTGAAACCAGAAGCAAAAATACCTCAAGCTTGGCTGACCTTTAGGCTGCAACCGATCCTTTTTAAAGCCCCCTGGAAGGAAAATAGCAAAGGCACATTTAGAGACCTGCGGCGAGGACCTCTTTAATCAAGCACACGTTAGAGCATAAAAAACAATGCCTGAAAGACAGCCCTGGCCCACCTGCGGGGGAGAACAGTTATGAGGGGAAAGGGAAACTTCCCTGGGCCAGGACTGCCGGGGAAGGGGCTCTGGGCCCGGCTGGAGGCCGGACACGGCCTCGGGAGGGCCGGGCAGAGCCCCCCTCAGTTCTGACACCAGCACCGCGGCACAGAGGAATCCCCGCGGGTCAGGAGGAGCTGCGGAGGGGGCCGGACCGGGGCTGCGGGGCGGGGAGGAGAGGGGAGGGCACGCCGCAGCGGGGGAGCAGAGCCCAGCCTGTCCGCCGTCCCTCACCGCCGCGCGGCTCCGCCCGCGCCGCCGCCGCCGCCTGCGCGGTGCAGTCCCAGGCAGCCTCCCGGAACCGCGCGGCCGCTTCACCGCCGCTGTCCGAGTCCGAGCCGCTGTCGCTGCGCGGGGCAGAGCCGCCCCTGGGCGCCGCCATCTTGCAAGCGCGGGCCACACTGGGGGCTGTGATACGGCCGCGGTGCATGCCGGGACCTGTAGTCCGGCCGCGGCGCATGCCGGGAGCTGTAGTCCGACACGGCCTCCCCGTACCCGGCTTTCGTAAACTCGTCCTTGTTTTCATCAGCTCCTGGAGGATATGGTTCATGTCTTTGGGGCCCTGGAAACTTCCTAATCAGTAATTACACCGATGTGACAAATTTTTGCTTGAAGTAGAAGCTGTGCCCAACCCTGCTACTTTGATAGAGATTTCCACTGCTCGTGAGGTAGGACGGCTTTGTGTTCTTCATGCCATCAGCACTATCATGTTACATACTACAATTTTATCTCAAGTTGAAATTTTCTGGTGTGATACCACGTGTTTGGTGATTCCAAGTGGTCTTCTGGATAACCATTTTGTCATGGGTTTTGCTAAGGCCATGTGCTGCTGAAAGCAGCAGGAAGACTCCGTGTAACTGTTTTATGCTGCTGGACACTCCCTGGCTTGCTCCTTCCAACCTTCACAGCGGAGCTGTGCAGTCTCAGAGCACCCGGCAGCACACAGGCTGCTCACAATATCCTTGGGCTCTTTCTGACGGGCTCCCTTGGCACTAGCTTCCCCTCATTTCTTCACTATTCCCTCATAAAACTCACCTTCTTTAGTGGAAGACCTTGGTTAGGGATTCACCCATTCTCCACTGTGTAAAAGAACAAGCAATTTCGGGCTGGTTTGTACCGTGGAGACCTCAGGATTGTGGGGTGCGCTCAGAGCTGGGACAAACCCTCCAAAAGCGCCTTCTCGGGCAGGTCTGTCCATTCCCTCGCTTTGGTCCCTCAGTTTCTTTGGTTTCTCGCAACTGTATAAATACCTTTATCTTTATCAAGCTCTCAGTTTTCATCCTGGAGATGTTTCTCAGCTCAGATTCTAGCACTCTACACTCGTAAGTCAACAATTTGTTTCCCTCAAACTTCCTTCCTTCCTTCCCGTCCTTCCTTCCTTTTCCGTCCTTCCTTTTCCTTCCTCCCTTCCTGCTCGGGCCGAGCATTCGGTGCGGTCTCCTCGCAGTCCCCGGAGGCCGCCGTTAGGACGCGGCC
>VZTB01017790.1:513936-527932 GCA_013397245.1 Thryothorus ludovicianus | reverse complement strand
TTCTTTTTCTTTGGGCTTTGTGAGGTAAGAGAATGAAATCTTCCTTGAAAGATTTTTCTTGGAGTCTATATTAAACCTTTACGGCACGGATGAAAAAGCAATTACTTTAATCACCTGAGGTTTTTTTGCTTTTTCATTTCCAAGGTGCTCCCCTTCAGCCGGGCCCTTCCCCTGGCAGCACAGATGTGCATTGCAGAATCCCAGCTAACGAAACCAGGCCAGGCAAGGGCACGTTGGGCTGGAAGGCAAATGGCTGCTTTTGCAAGAGCAAGGGATCACATGAATTCGTGTTTTGGGACCACTTGATGGTGATATTGAAAAGCAGGTGCCCAGTGCTGTGTAGATTACAGGAATAGAAAGATGAACTCGAGAAATGTTTCCAAGGAGTTAAAATGTAACATGTTTGGGAGACAGAATAGAGTAAAAAGGTAGTGAGAGATAAATATGTATTTAATGATTAACAGCAGGACAGTCATGTGTTTTGTAAGAATATCTAATATGTCAAGAAGTCAGTGCACTTTCTTCTAGGCACTGTCAGCAGTTTTCAGCTAAGGTTACCTGGTGGTTGTACTTGAAGCCCAGGTAATTCTAATATGTTAAGTATCAGATTGTTGTTAAACTTAGAAGTGGGCATATTTATACAAACTCTCAATAGTAGTTTTAGATTTAAATAGATTTTCTAATGTTAATATTCCTTTTATAAAAAAAAAGTTAGAAAATGACACCTTAGTGATAAGAAAAATACACAAGTCTTCTTTTGATTTAAACAAAAGGTTCTTTTTGATTTAAGCAAAACGTTTAGGAACTAAATCAGAACTTGTTTCATAAACAAACTAGATTTGGATTATTTCAATTCCAGTAATCTTGGCTAGAAGAAGATTCATTAGGAAAGAAATATGGAAAAGTATCTTTCCAGTGGAATTGACATCCAGTTGACATCCAGTGCTGTTCTTTTTATTTTATTATTATGGCAAAGAGGAACAAACTTTGGGTTTTGTTAATAAACTAGCCAGACTTCTATATCCTCACCAAAACTTTTTCTCATTGTTCATGAAAAAAAATTAAATACTTGAGACATCCTAATGTCATGCTGTGAACACATATTCCAGGAGTGTTTTGTATAGATGAAATTAGCTTCTAATTTATATTCGCTCTCTGCCTTTCCCAGGTTGAATTAATGTTCACCTGCTGTTTCCAGCAGATTTTTTCTGTGTACTTTAACTTATGGTGGAAACTCCTCTAGCCTGTCTTGAAGTGCTTTTCCTGTGTTTTGAGGGTTGGGCCAGTGTACTTTGGCAAACGCAGTCATTGTCGTTTGCTGAGTTCAGAAGTGTGATCTTTGACAGCAGCCACTCAGCTCGTGCTTTCCTGCTGTGCAGCTGCTCCCAGCTGATTTACAGACTAGGTTTGTAAAATATTAGAGGAAAATTTCTTTCTTACTGGCTGTTAGTGATACCTATCCCCAGTACTCCCACCCAGCACGTGGACATTCCCAGCCCCCTGCACTTACTCCTGCCTCAGACCTCCCGTGCTCTCGGCTGTCACGACGTGTTCAGGTCCCCGTTGCCCTTTTTGGAGTTTCACCCTCTCATGGAGCTCCACGTCCGTGTCTTCACGCTCCACCAGACTTCTGTATTTATTTAGGAAGCCTTCTTGCAAATGAGTACCTTGTTTCTTAACTGTTCATCTGCTGCCACTCTTGATGCTGGGATGTTGTAAACGTCAGTCATTTTCAGAGCAGCCTGTTGGGATGTAACATAGGGATTGTGGTTTAAAGGAAATAAACAGCTAATCTAGGTGGCTTTTAGTAAACAAAGTGTCTTACTGTTTTCCTGTAAATACCTAGAGAGCAAAGAGAAAGAGAAAAGGCAAGATCTCTGAATGCCTGCAGTTGGGTATCAGCTGATTTTTATATACTTTCCCTTGTTTTGGTTGCTGCTTGTCGTGACTCTAGGATTGATTTGGAGACCTGATCTGAAGGACAAGGATGTAGCAAACCTTGACTGGCGTCCCTCAATTGTGTTTACTTAGCACCAGAAGTTGTGTTCTATGCCAGTCTACTAACAGTCTTCCTCCCAAACTCTAAAGCAAAATGAAAATGAGATTGGTTTGGCCTGTTGTGTTAGTTGTTGATTTTTTTAGTTTGTGATTTGCTTATGGTTTGTTGGGTTTTTTTTCCCTAGAGAGTTTTGCCTCAGAGCCTAAGTAGTTTGAGTGACTGTTCAATTCTGAGCTCATTCTGCACTCAGAACAAGTTCCATTTGCAGTTGAATTCCTACTTTAAGATTCAGAGTACACTCACAAGCTACACAATATATGATTGTCAAATGTAATTTTAGCCACTGGAAGCTGTTCCGTGTTTGCTTCTCCGCATATGTGCAGATGTACAGAGCCCAGCAGCACTTGTTACAGACCCAGTGATGTTAAACTGAGATATTCCAGAGACAAGAGCAAATGTTTGAGAAGGCTTTTATTATTCTTACTCTTGCATTTTGCAATGGATTTGGTATTTTAAATTGGTTATATCCTAACAGGTCACTGGGCCCCATCAGCCAGTGAACAAATACTTAGGAGAGGATCCCCAGAAGAGATTAAGGAATGACCCTCTTCTAGGAAAGGAGATTCAGTGCCTGTTGCATTTTGTCAGTTTAATCTTTCTTCTGTCTCAGCTATCTTTGTTCCATTTCATTACTGATATTTCTCTGGATTTCTTTATCATCCTTCTTCAGAAAATTTTATTTATTTATTGTAGCTACTAAAAACTGAGGGATTTTTTCAGTAAGTTTTTATGGAGATGCAGATTTTATCTTTTTGACAAGTCTCCAGATTCATTGTGTTAGTACATAGAATTCAATTTGGAAAAAGGAGTGTCTTTACCATATTGGTATTAGGGACTCAGAATTTATTTATTTGCCTCTTGTACACATCCTTTCCTTGTGTTATATGTCGAGATGTTTCTTGTGACCATTCCATAAAGGGATGCAGTATTTTTTACAGTGTGCTGAACTCCTTAGTTTTAAGGAGATTTTCTCCGTTTTTATATTAATATATATAGGTCCAAGTTGATAAGTTTTCAGTTAAACTACTGAGCAGGACAGGCTGAAGATTCTGGTTGTAAGGATGTGTGAAAAATCCAAGTGTCTTTGGCGTACACTTTGTGGGTTGGCAGCATTTCCATCTGCCTTGATCTAACACGGATTTTAATTTTGTACAATGAACTGAGTGTAAATGGAGTCGTGGTGTGAAATGCTAAGAGTCAGCAGTGCTGAAAGCAGCGTATGTTAAAGTGCAGCATCTGTGAATACAAATCTGCCCTTCTGGGACACTGCAAAATGATGTAACAGAGTGAAAAAGCTCTGCAGAAATAGATTTCACCTGCTGTAACTGAGTCTTTGCTGCAATACTTCACAAGGCTCGGGTGTGATGCTTTCCTCACTGTGCAGTGGGATTGTATTTTAGGAAAAAAGCTGTTGGCACTAACAGCTGGAGATCCCGAGGCTTTAGTTTGCTGCCCTGCAGCTCTGCTACAAAGAGGCAACAGTAAGGAAAGCCTTTAGTGCTTGGGGGGTAAGTTCACAAAGAAATTACCTTCTGAAAAATTCAGGTTACCTTTTGAAAATGCTTCACTGTTTGTACACTTGCAGAAAGTCCAGATAACCACCTGTTTGTTTCTCACAGCTGTATTTCAGTATTCCTGTTCCTGCAGCATCAACATGATGTTAGAGCTTCATGAAAAGCACAGTGAAATTATTTTAAACATTTTTGGTTTAGTGAATTAATTTCTGTAGCTCCTGAAACTCTCTTAGTTCTTGGATTAAAAATCTTGTACCGGTAAAAGTGTTTCTAGAAATGTAAATGCCTTGTGCTGAGTCTCAAAGTTTTAGGTGCTGTGGAATTTACATTTCAAGGAATTACACTGTAGAGATTGTTGCTACTGAAATAAAATAAATGCTGTTCTTTGGTCAATATGATTTTGTTAATGAGAGGCGAAAGCATAGAAGTAAAATTCAAGCACATTAAGGTAAAATTTTTAATACTTCTGCATTACTGCCTTATTACTAGATTAGAAATGTTTGATAGTTTGAAAGTACTAGGAATGTTTGATAATCATGTCAGCACTGTTGTGATAGCAGCAATATACTGCTCAGGAGACAATGCAAGTTCTAAGCCACATTTACTTTTCATTACTGTCGTTAATATTCCAAACTAATGAACATTTAATTTAAAACTCTGAGTTGTTGGTCTGTTCAAACTTAATTAGTCCATGATTAAATTCTGCTTCAGGCTGCACTCTCAGTTAGAAGCTGAATTTTGGAAGAGCATGCATGACTAGGTGAGCTCATTCTCCTTACAGCAAATGGCATTTATTAGAGAATACAGGAGGGTTGTTTTGCCTGTGGATGCTGATCAGTAACAGTGTAATACAGGTCATACTATGGGACTGTAAAGTAGCTTAGTTTCTAAAAAAAGATCCCTCTTGGCGACGTTAAACTAAAACCATCAACAACAGGATTCAAGAGCTTCTTAAATAAATCACTACCAGTTTGGAATGGGGCCAGAATGCAATGTTTATAATGCCTATAAGTTGTTTATGTTTGTTTGGTTTTTTTCCCTTTCTCACAGCAAGGATTCCAAGAGGAAAATTTTCTCGACCTTGTCTGGGTAGCTGTTGAGGATGGCAAGCAAAGGACCCACGGCTTCTGCGTCGACAAAGAGCTCCAGTACTGGAGGGACCAGTGGCAGCAGTAGCAGTAATGGTCCTGGGGACAACACTAATCAGGACAACACTTTTGAATGCAACATCTGTTTAGACACTGCCAAGGATGCAGTTATCAGCTTGTGTGGGCACCTCTTCTGGTGAGTGCTGCAGCCCCACACATCAGCCAGAACACAGCATCTATCTGATCCCAAAAAACCTGTCATGTTTGTCATTCTAGAGGAGGGACTTGGGCTTGGTTTAGGAGAAGCTTGGGTTTGCTCCTCTGCTGTTTTACTTTGTTGTGTTGCAGGGAATGGGTTTCCTGTGTCTTAGAGTCCCTGTGCTTCTGGGTTATTGTGTAAAAGCAAACAAACAAGCAGCCCCACACAGTTCAGTTCTTACTGATGCTGTTTGCTTACGTGTGTTATTTCGTTTGTGCTGTCTGGTCTGGCACAGATATGTTCTTTAGACCTAAATTCCTTTCTAACCTCTGCATACCTAAACCTGGATATGAATCTAGGTTCTGGAGGCCAAATTGTAGTTTCTCCTACAAGCTTGCTCTTTTTTCCTTTGAAACCATAAAAAAGAAAAAAAAATAGGCAATAAGCTTTTACATATGGACTATTTCTCTTTTCCTATGATATTGCACTTGTGTTAGGAATTTTCAGTTCTTTAATTTGACTTGGAAATAATGTACAGCACAGATACAATACATTTGCAGAGTTTCTGATGTGAGTTACCTGGTTTGAATATACCCTTTCTTGAATGTTTAGAAGTTAAGGATTGACATGGCCAAATGTGGAGGGATTGGAGTTTATTTTACACAGTGGGATGAATCTTTAATAAAAAGAGGCCTGAAAGTGCTTTTCTCCTGTGTAAGTATACATAACATCTGAAAATCCAGGTTTTTATTTGGGGAGATGGAAAACCACTGGCTTAGGGCATGTTAAAATAAAATAAGATTAAATTATTGCACAGAAGGATTTGGAAGAATGGAACCTTAAAAATACCAGGTGTCTTGTCTGAATGGTGTTATTGAGACCATTTTGAAAGCAGATGGCTGTTTGGCAGTTTTATCTCGTAGTTTGCTCGTCTTTGACCTTTTTTCAATTTGCTATAGCAATTTAATCTGTAAAATGGGATTTTCTCTGCCCTGAGCAACTGAGTCTGATCTCAACAGCTAATCCTGCTCTGAGCATCAGGTTGGACTAGAGACTACCTGAGGAGCCATCCAGCCTGAATTATTCCCTGATTCTGTGAATGTTTCAGCTCAGTCTTCTAAGATCTTATTACTGACATCTTGCTCATTTGCATCTTGGCTCTGGGATCTCTTTTCATGGTATCCGAAGAGAAAATTTGTGCAATAAACCTTATGATTAATGCACCCTCTCTCTGGGCCTTTAGTATGGATGAGGACCTGGGAATGGGAGATGCACAGAACCACATTAGGAATTTAGATTGCATAACCTGAAAAAAACCAGTGGAGATCAGTCTTGGGCTGTGCTTACAAAAATGATTTTAATGGGAGGCTGCAGGACTGGCCCAGCTGGATTCCAGGGTTCTGTTGTCGCCAGGCTGTGCTGTCCATGTACACTGAACACTTGTCATATCGAGTTCAGTAACTAATTCCATTTTCCTCTCTTTTTCTGCTCTGTGAACAAACTGTCCTGGGAATGCTCACAGTTGGCCTTGTTTACATCAGGTAAGACAGGTTTCCTTTTACTTTGTCTTTCATCAGCTTCAGTTGCTCAATAAAACCCTTGGTTCTCTGGAGTATCCCCTTCTTTTCAAATGTGCTTTTCTCTCCAGGGCAATCACAACCTGCTCATGCAGCTTCATGTACAGCATCTTGCAATCTGCTCTTTGAGCAATAAGAAAACTTAGATTCTGTTCCACTTGCCTCCACTTTTGAGTTTCTTAAACCCTGTGTAATTGCAGTTTTGGTACAATTACTGTTGGGGCTTGCAGGGTTTAGTTTGCAGGTTTAAGTGCTGAGTGTACTTCTCTTTGCATGCATAGTGTTTTATGTTGTGGTGCCATTATAGAAAAGGTGGATGACAGGAAGGCTGTCTGCACTAGCCCTTGGCCTATGCAGGACTGCTCATACTCTTTATTTCTTATTTAACTCCAGCACAGATCTGAATATATGCACATCAGCAAGTTGTTCCCACCAGAACAACAGCCAAAGTGCCAACTCCACTTCGAGAAGTACTTGGCACTTACCAAAATGTTTTGCTCCCGACCTTTGTGAGAAATTGTTAAAGTCTTTCTGCCTGGCTGCAAATGAGATTTGCATAGTTGTTTTGTGGTATTTTAGTAGTTTTCTTATAATTTCCTTTCTTTTAGTGGCTAGAGACCAGGCCAAACAGACAAGTGTGTCCTGTGTGCAAAGCAGGAATCAGTCGAGATAAAGTTATTCCTCTGTATGGAAGAGGTAGCACTGGGCAACAGGACCCCAGGTAAGAAACCTAAATGCAACTATTTTCATTTGAAAACTAAAGATGAAACTTTAGTTTAGCGTCTTAAAATTAAACTGTTGAAGTGCTGGATTCACAATTTTAAATACTTTGTCAAAAGACATAGATCTGGTATTTTTGCCAAATATTTCCAGCTTTTTCAGGGCCTGTGTTCGCACACATTTCTTGTTCAACTGGCAATTTATTTTCATTTGAATCGAGTGTTAATTATCAGTAACAAGTGTCAGGTTGCAATGATTGTTATCTTACCAGAGAAGCTTATATTAAATGTTCATGTCCTGAGTTTTTGGCCTTTGCAATGGGTATTTGTTATTCAGAAGTGCAGCGTTAATGCAGTGATGTGCTGCTGAAGATCCAAAGCTGCCTGGTTGGCTCTCTCACATGCTGCTCCAGCAGGAGACTGCATTTTATGGTGGTTCTGCATTATTAGCCAGGCTACTGCAGATACTGCTGTCACATGTCCTTGCACTTGAGCTAATTTCACAACTTCCTGCAGAGAGAAAACTCCACCACGACCCCAAGGACAGAGACCTGAACCAGAGAACAGAGGGGTAAGTGCTCAACCAAGCTTGAGTGGTTTAGCTGGTTTTATTGATAGTGGTGTTTATTCATCCTGGAGGACATAATGTGTGTGAGAGATCCTGCACTTACACATCCTGCTCATCCCCAGTTGTTGTTCATGAATCGTTGGTAGCTGTAGTGTGGCAGAGAGCTCCTTTCCTATGGTACCCTTTAGCATCCCAAAGAACAGCCCAACTTGGATCATGCTTCATGAACACAGCCCAGGGTGGTATCACTGGAAAAACTTTTCATACTTGGTTGTTCTCTGTGTTTAAATACAAGGAATACTTTGCTTTGAAAATTCTTTGTGCAAGTGTATTTCTGTAAAAACATACGTGTCATTGAAACATGCAATCCACGTATGAATTTAGATTTTTGACACTGACACCAGCTTCTCTCGTTTCAATGGGATGTTACTGTACCATGGCATTACAAGCAAGAGAAAGTTGATATCTATTGGATAGATGTGAATTTGAAGAGGGATCTGTTGAGGGTTTTGTTGAGATTACATGGGGTGAGTGTAAACAGCAGCTGGCACAGATGGAGCAGACGTGGGAGTAGGCGGCAGGACAGACCACAGTGTTCCTCAGCACGATGGCAGCGAGCATGACCTGATGAAACAATGGCACATTTCCATGTAACTCAGCCCGGGGTCCTTGGAGAGGATTGTCTCCCTCATGCTTCAAGCAAACAACTCTGCAGAGTGTGATTAAGGTGCATTTCTTTATTGAATGGATTGGGAGCTCAGCTGTTCTCTTTCACTAGGGCATTGCTGCCTTATTAAATCAGCTCCTGTACCTTACTTGAACCTTTTTGCTGGTGCTTCTGTAAGTCACAGGGATGGGATATGAAGGCAGGGCGGTAGTGGTGCTGCTTCCCTGTTCTCTTCAGATCCTGTACCTGCCACAGAAAGCTTTGCTGTCCCTCAGATTTAGTGGCAATGTGCCTGAGAAGAGTATGGTCAAAAGACCAACCCTTCAAATCAAGGCTCAACCAAGAAACATTTGGCTTTTATTGTATGAGTAAAATCATCTTTGTCCTCCCATTGTTGGTGGTGGTAAACCAAAGGGTCTTTCAGAACTGGTATCACTGTTTTAATCCTGAGGTGAGAGGACAGACTGCTGCATTACAGAGCTGTGAGCTCTCCACAGTTGTTTGGCCTGACACAGGCTCCTAGATTCACACACGGTCAGTTCTCCACCAGCACACTGCTTCTGCAGAGCAGGATTCATCTCAGTTCAGAACTGTTGAAAACCAGGAGAGCTGTTGATATGGTGATGGCAAAGAGGCAGGAAGGGCCTTTGTAGGGATTCCACAGAGATGTTTATTGCAGCCACTCGTGCAGATTGTCCAGGGTCAAAGGCAAACCTCATGGGAAGGGTCCAGGTTCAAGTGTAGGAGTGGTTGGGGCTGGGAGAGCATCAGAGTCCAATTGTCAGAGGCGTGGGGGCAGCACAAAGGTGGGGTCACGGTGTGGAGACCAATGGGGAAATAGGGAGGGAGTGACTGAGGGACACAGGGACAGGGATGGGGTTAACAGGGCTGACTGAGGGAGTAGAACAGGGATACATTGGCATAACAGAAACAGGTATCCTGTGAGAAAAGTCTCTGGTGTCTCCTCAAGCCAGGGAATGCCTCTCAGCATCCACTGACCTCCACACAGAACACTTATCTTTTGACTTGATGTGGTATTTTGGTCTGGATCCCACAGGGTCAATAACATTGCATTGTAACTTCCTTTTTTCCTCCTTTCCTTATGTCTTGCATTCCTGCCCCAGGTGGCTTTGCCACCATAATTTAAGTCCTCTTGGTAAATTTTTTTTGTACTTTTCCTTTAAATGCTCTATGCATCCCACTGGCAATTGATCATTTCACTGAGTGTTTAAATGATGCACATATATCACAAAAAGAAATTTAGATTATTTTCTTAGGTACCTTTCTTATATGGCTAACAGCTGTTAACACATGATACATTGTTAAGGCATTCTAAATAGATTTCATTCCGTTGATTTTGATACATTGGCAGATAGGTTACAGTTGAGAAACACTGTCCTAATTTGTGACCCTCAAGCAAGCACTGCAGTTGCTAGTTTTCATTTTTTCAAACCTTTTTGCTGCTTGGCAAATTTGCTGCTGTCTGAAACATTTTAAACCTGGCAGAGCTAAGGTGATAGCTACAAAAGTGTGTCAGGCAGAAAGTTGCCAGACAGCGTGGCCCTCCTCCAGCCGTAGGAGAGCTGACCAGAGGGAATGTCTGCACTTCTACAAAATACTCTGAAATAGGTTCTAAATGATTGGTACCTTTTTTGCCTTCTTTTCTTTGTTCTCTGCAGGGATTCCAGGGCTTTGGGTTTGGCGATGGTGGCTTCCAGATGTCGTTTGGAATTGGAGCATTTCCCTTTGGTATATTTGCTACAGCCTTCAACATAAACGACGGGCGACCTCCTCCAGGTACCACGGATCCTTCTCCTGTCCTGTCACAAACAGACATTTTACAAACTCTTGAATAACCTGCAGAATGACAAAATATTCTGAACAGTAACCAGCGTTGTCAATAGAAATATGAAATGAGGGCAGAAACGTTCAGTAGAGAATGTGGTCTGTGGCTGATGCGTTTTGTACAGGCTTGTAAAAGAAGCAAGTTTGTCACTTCCATGTAATTTGCTGAAGGCCCTCCTGGGAGACCAGTGACTGCAGAGAAACAGTGGCACTGGAGATTACTCTCCTTTAATTCACGTCTCCTTGCGGTACACCAGCAGAGTCCTCCTGAAAAATGAGACAAATTGGACTAGACTTTCTAATAATAATAAAAAGGAGTCACTCGGGGTTTATGAAGGAGACACAGATTTTAAAAACAGCAGGAAAGGACCATTTGTGAAAGATGTGAAGGAAAATTTAAACCAATGCTCTGTACCACAAAATACTGAATGCAAAGATTGTTCATTTTTCAGAAATCTATCTCTGAGACAGTCATTTGTATTCTACAAGAAGTAACTTTCCAGCAAAATTACTTCACATTTTTGATTAACAGAAAACAGTTGGGTTACTCAAGGGGCGACCTTGCTCTCTAACAATTAAGTAATCCCTAGAGAACCTCCTCCCCATCTTCGCTGTAGACAATCTCTTTTGAACAAGAACACGTACTGCCCAGGGTTTTCTGAATTTATTTTGTGAAATGTTATGCCTGGCCAATCTTCCACCATGTCATATGGCAGAGGAATGATGAGGAACAAACTCATTCTTCCTATCACACCAGTGTTGCCATGGTCCTGTGCTGTCCTTGAGTCAAATTATCTTCTCTGTTAACTATAGTTCAGTGTCCCTTGAAAATCTGTTGGGGATGGGACTGAACTGAGGAGTCATTAGGGAATCTGATACTTGCCTTCCTTCTGATCTTCCCATGCAGCCAGCCAGGCTGAGCATAGGAAATAGCAACTTTTTCACCAAGCAGATTCTTTGCATATTTTTCAATGTATGAATATACTATGTTCAGAATATACACAATCCCAGAGGAGAGGAAGGAGCTGAACTGTTGTTTGTTTTTTACTTCCTGTTTTACAGCTGTTCCAGGGACTCCTCAATATGTGGATGAGCAGTTCCTTTCCCGCCTCTTCCTGTTTGTGGCACTGGTGATAATGTTCTGGCTGTTGATTGCATAAGTCTTTTCCATTATTCTATATATTCATGACCAACAAGGCCACTGAAACAGTTACAAACTGCATCCCCATCCCATTTTAAACCTCTTGGTGTCTGGTTCCGTAGCTAACTATGGGCTTCAGGAATTGGTGGTACCACAGCACAATGAGGAATCTCACATTTTGCACCAGAGTTGGGAATTAAAACATTGGTTTAAAAGTGTATTTCAGCTCAGATATCTTGTACAACAGGTTCCTGCCACAAACCATGGGCCTAGCATTGGGCTGCACTCCGAAAGGGAGTGCTGCTTTGAAATCCTGTGCCAATCAGTGACACCAGGTCTGTGGATAGACAGTTATCCCAAGGTAGACTGGGCAGGTAAGGAAGCTTCTCCAGTGTGACCAGTATCTCCTGCTTTGCAACCACGATGGATCTGCCAGAGCTGCAGATGTTCATGTCCCCATCAACTCCGACCTTCTCCAGGAAATCATCTGCAGCACTGCTGAGACTCTCTGGGGCACAGCACGTGATGCAAACGGAACCAGGTCTGGAGACTGGTTTCTTTTCCGTCTGTTATTTCCCAGCATGATGGAAAACCCTTCCTGATGGTTCTGATGCCTGTTAGAAGAAGGGATACAAATTTATGCTGCAATTTTTTTAAAGCCTGAGCGTGCTGGAGCCAGACACTGGAAGATTCTCTGGCTGTGGAGCCAGGTGGGGCTGCTGGACCCAGCCCAGTTCCTCACTGACAAGCAGTGTTGTCTTCCCCAGCTCTTTGCAGCACCTGTGGCTGCACTCATGGATAATCCCCTCACAACCTCGTCACTTAGCGACATTTATCTTTCCCAAGGCTTTGAGACTTTCTACACAAGGTCATGTACTCCAGATAAAATCCTATTACAGATCTGAGATCAGCTTGTTTGGGGAGAGGAACTAAATGCATCTTCATGTGAGTTTTGAGGTAAAACTTGTCATACTGTAAAATTACACAGGAGTAAACATGAGATCCTGCCTTTGCCAGCACATGCTCAGTAGGGAACATTTGGAAGACCCTCTCTCTGCAGGTGCACACAAACCTTCTCCCGTGCCACAGCAGAACAGCTACAGCGCAGGAGTCTGCAGAATCTACCAAAGATTTTAATTTGAAGTGCTGGAGGAGACCACAACCATTTAATATGCTGAGGGGATATTTCAGAAGGTGAGCACTCTGCAGCTGCTTTGGAATCCTGTTGGGTATTCAGCTTTAAAGAGTACTCCTGATGTATTCGTGTAGATTCCTTCAAAACAGGTATGAGAGATTCCCTAGCAAGATGACCAGTTCATATTTCTCTGACTAGGCAATTCCATTTTTTTTCCTTCTACTGTTTTTAGATTTTTTTTGATTCAGGTCGCTCATAGTCATAATGATTTCCTGCAAGATGAATGTTGTGACTTCCCTGGCAGTAGACAGAAAACTGATAAAAAAATCAATTAATAGAAACTTTGTTTCAATAGCTTGGGATTTTTTAGCATATGGAAGAGTTTCCTGGGCAGAACACCTTTAAATAATTGTAATAGAAGTTTATTTATGTAATTATAAACTGTTCCCTTTTAGTGTCAAGGCAGAGGATGACTGAAGTTTATTTAACTTGCCTACCTCCAAAATTCCATCTGGCAAGTAGAATGTTGCAAAGCTTCTGTAGTGTTTTGTCACGTCAGATTTATACCTGGCTCGGTGATAATCTGACAGAATATGTTGCTCAACTATTTGTAGTTGAGGTGGTGCTTCAGCTTTTGTTGTGCGACACTTCTGAGAAGCTGACCTTCGGCATGGGGTTCTTCTCAAGCGTGACTTGGTGACTGGGGCCCTTCCCAGGAGAAAGGCTCTTTTCGTTTGGTTCTCCTGCAATGCCGCAGCTTTGGGTTCCTCTCCTGCGCAGTCAGCACCACCTGCTGATGGTAAGGGAGGGTTCATGTGGCAGTAAGGGATGGATTCCTTTTGTATGGAGAAAGTCGATGGTGAGAGGTTATGCAGGGAGGAGAGGGGTAGCGCTTTGAAGCCTTTATCCCATAAAGAGGATAGAAAAGTGACTGCAATAGATTCAAGAGGTACTGAAATATATTTAAGTAATACATTTTAAAAAACAGAATTTTAATGGCTCGAGGGGGGATTTCCATCTAGGAGTGAGAGAGATAATAGATTTAGAGAAGGCTGCAGAAACATGGCTGAGAGCTCTTATTTTCCGGCAATTCAAGGATGAAATAGTCTAAAAGTGTTAACGCTTGATTCCCCCTTTCTCTGGTGTGCTTTTGTATGTACCCCTGCCCCGTAACCCGACCGCACACGGCCCGAACGGCTCGGTTAGTGCGTTACCGTTCCTCCTCACTAATTTTCACTGTTGTGAAAGTGATTTAGAATTAAAAAATGGTTTTACATTGAGCGGAGTACGCGGCCGTTCCTTTGCGCTGCCTCGGGGCCGGGAGCGGCGGGGCGGGGCTGCGGGCGGAGAGGGCCCCCATTGGCCGCCGGCGCGGAAGGGGCGGGGCATACGGGGAGGGATAGCGCCGGGATTGGCCGAGGCGCGGGGCCGGCGGCGCCGATTGGCCCGGAGCGGGGGACGGGGCGCGGCTGGCGGGAGGCGGG